>ONZH01015021.1:0-216268 GCA_900303285.1 Rhinella marina | reverse complement strand
ATGAGCTCACCCACCAGGTCACTGCCTAGCTGGATTGTACCCTGCCCCAAAGTGTCACCGACCCGTGCAGTACTGGGCAGAGAAACTGGACATTTGGCCTCAACTGGCAGAGTTTTCTTTGGCTCTGCTGTCCTGCCCAGCCAGTAGTGTCGCGTCAGAGAGGGTGTTCAGTGTGGCGGGTAACATCGTAACACCGCAAAGAACGAGGCTCTCTTGCCACAGTGTTGAGATGCTGACTTTTGTAAAGATGAATCGTGCCTGGATTACATCGGATTATACCACCCCCCTGCCTGATGTGAATGACTAAGTCATCAGTCACCCGTCTTGCATGGCAATCCGTGTGTCCAAGAAAATGACCTTAAGATTCCAAATATGTGCCCAACGTAAAAATCCGTAATGTAACTTATTAAGTAATGTTCACCCCTTAGACCCCAATTTAAAAAAAAAATCACCTTAAAAATTCCCTACTTCATTCTGATACATTTAAATAAACAGAACCCCATCTCCAAATTTAATGCCCATGGTGTGTTGGCCATTTAACATCTCCACACCAGCTTAATGCCTCACACCGATGCACCGTCCAACCCATACCCCAAGAAAGGTACCATCCCTAAAATAATCCCCACGACTATGCTTCACAAAGTGGGGATTTCACCTTCTGTGAACTATAGCCGTGGGGTTCTATCCCTGGCACCTGTGCCAAGGAACACTACTCACCGTTTTGTGAGCGGGTACTAACTGTTCTTGAGGTATTTTGTTGATATCATGAGAGTAGTAAAATCTCGCACCGCAAATTCCGATGGGGTTCTTCTCTGTGCGAATGATTTCACGCCTCTCATGCAGTCACGCGTGGAATAAGGCTGTCTATGGGGTATATATCACGGAGGCTGCTGTCCTTCAGCTGTGATATAAAACACCTCCACAGTTAGTTACAGCAACAAACAGTTGCTGAAAGGCAGGTTAACTTGCCTTATTTACGGGTGCCTTTACAATGGGATGCTTTTTTGGGGTTCTCTGCTGCCTAAAATCCACAGCGCATCGTTGGCTGATTTTATGCCACCTTCAGTACTATGGGGCTGGACGCAAATACCCAGTTCAACGCAGAACTGCGTATGTCCGGACGGCACCATAGTACTTAACGCCGTTTGGTGAACGGTATAAAAATGCCCTGTGGATTTTACTCAGCAGACCCGCAGCCCCATGTGTACCCATAGGGTGAGGTTTTTTGGGAGTGACCAAAGAGAGGGCGGGAAGGTCACTCCCATACCCCATCAGGGGTTTTTCCCCTACCCACTTTAAAAGATAAGTCCAGGCAATTAATTACTTTCTGTGCCCTTACTTGACCCAGAAACTTAGGCCCCATTCACACGAGCGTAAGTGAATGGGGCCATATCTATCCGCAATTTTGCGGATAGATACGGCCCCATTCACTTACGCTCGTGTGAATGGGGCCTTATTAATTGCCCGAAATTATCCTTTAAGCCAGCTGGTGACAGCACAATAAAAACACAAAAGCATACATCCATTGGGTTGGGCGCTGCACTCGGTTAGGACATCAAACTGGTGTAACAAAGATATATATATATATTTCTTGCCAACAGCCATAGGCTCAGATTCAACAGGTTTTACACCAGAGTACTTGCGTCAATTTGTAAAGCGAGTGCCAGTGAGGTGTCTATTTCATGAAAATTGGACACGTATTTTTGGATAATGGAACTAGCATAAAGACTTATTGAATCTGTGCCTTTTTAAATGTCCTTTCTTTACCTCATAGATTCTGTGGGTAACTAGCTGTAATGTTAGAGGGTTTTTTTTAACGTTGACTGTCCTGTGCTGAACTCAACATCAACATTTTGTCGTGTATAAAAACTGATTTTTACAATCGTGCATATTCTTAGCTTCCAACTTCAGTTCTCTGTACTAGGCCCTTCTGGGTCCAAAAGAATACTGCTCCTACTAATGCCCCAACCGTCAATTATCTATTTAGAAACATACTGGGTGCAATCTAGTGCTGCCTCCTCCTCCTCAACTTGTCTCTTCTTAACCCTACTGGTTCACCACCAGACCCTCAAAAATAATGTTTTTAAGGGTCTGTTCACCACCAGGCCATCACAAATAATGTTTTCAATGGTCTGTTCCACACCAGGCCTTCTACCATAATGTTTTAAAGGGTCTATTCACCACCAGTCCCTCAAATATAATGTTTTCAAGGGACTGTTCACCACCAGGTCTTCAAACATAATGTTTTCAAGGGTCTGTTCACCACCAGGCCTTCTACCACAATGTTTTCAAGGGTCTGTTCACCACCAGTCCCTCAAAAATAATGTTTTAGGGTCTGTTCGCCACCAGGCCTTCAACCATAATTTTCAAAGGGTCTGTTCCACACCAGGCTTTTTTTTTAAAAAAATTTAAAAAATTTTTAACGGGCATCTCTAACCACAATTTTTACGGAAGGCCAACAGCCTCTCTAACCACAATTTTAAAGGAAGGCCAACAGCCTCTCTAACCTCAATTTTTAAGGAAGGCCAACGGCCTCTCTAAACTCAATTTTTATCCAGGGAAAACAGCCTCTCTAACCACAATTGTTAAGGAAGGCCAACAGCCTCTCTAAAAACACAATTTTTACCCAGGGCAAACAGCCTCTGTAACCGAAATTTTTAGCGTGTAATATTAAGCGTGTTTTTTGAGGTTGACGCTTATCAAGATGAACAAGGCCTGGATTTCCCCTGACTTCGCTACTCCACCACAGGAAAGTGGCTGAACACTTTTAGGGTGTATTGGATACACTGTTTTCTCATGTAGGCCCTCAACCATAATGTTTTCAAGGGTCTGCTCACCAGCAGGCCATCAATATTAATTTTTCACGGGTGTGTCTGATGCCCTCCTTTATGTGTAATAAAAGGTGTATCGGAGTGCCTGTTCCTTGTAATTTTGGGCAGACTTGTCACTTTGTGCATAGGCTTTATGAGTGTATGAGTCCCACGACAAGAACAATTGTTCCACAATGTGAATGAGGCCCTTCTTTATACCCGTTGTATTGGAGTGCCTGTTCAGTGTAATTTGTGGCAGCATTTGCGCCTTACGTACAAGTCAATATATGTTTCCTAACAATATTTTTTCACAGTATGTCAGGAAGGGGTGAAAGGTTTAAAAAAACAATCAAAACACAGGTTTCTTAAGAATTATTTAAGTAATAATAATAATAATAATATTAATAATAACTTAGAACATTAGAACTTTTAAATCAAAATAAATACAAAAAATAAAGAAAAAAAAATTACGCCGGACTTTGACGTCTTGTGGCCATCATATGTCGCAGCTCCTGGTGGTCCAGCTGGAGGCTGCGTAGGAGGCGGAGGCAGCATAGAGCTTTTCTCCAAAGCGTCGTACGGTGGCCTCCACCTCGAAATCTGTGGGTATATCTGTAGGGGTGGAAACAGTAATATAATTAGTAATATCGAGTTAAAGGGGTTGTCCCACGAAAAATATTCAAAATTTAAAAGCAGCACCTGGATCTGAATACTTTAGCAGTTGCATGTGTAACACCCCAGAGTAGTGTTACAACTCTGCGTAACCAGCTTCTATCTGTGTGCTACTCTAGAAATGTAATTCTGTGCATTGATGTCATCACCAGCATTAATATGTATTATATTCAATGTTATGCAACTGTTTCCCATTATATGTATCTGGTGGACCAGCAGGTGTCAGTAAATACTATGGCAGATTCAGATGTAGTTTTACCAGAATGGTACGGTCCTTAGTCCATTCTGACCCCCACTGCTGGAGAGAAGTTAAGTTATTCCAACTTCCTGCAGTGAGGAGGAAATGACAGTTTTAGTCAGGGAGTTGTCCCCTGTACCCTGATCAGGGAGGACATGTGCAGGACAGTGGAGCACCTTCAGCTCTGCTGTACCCTAAAGACAGAGTAATATAGCCTGCAATAAGGCACTACAATACTCTCATGGGAAGCCAGACTTAGGAGGTAACCTCAGCTTAGAACAGGAAGCCTGAAACCTGAATTTCCAAGCATCTGCCAAGTATAAGCAATAGCTGCACTTGCTGGACACCAAGCTGAAGGATGAACTGAGTCATCTACATTCAAAGTTCATTTAATAAAACTACGTTGGACCAGTCATACAAGTCTGCGCATCATTCCCACCTGACGACCCTCAATTACTACTACTAGTAAATTTATTGCAGCCGGAGCCACCGCCTGGGCCTGTTCGTCTTACAAGTTAGGAACACCGTGACAATCCCACCAAAGACTTGCGTGGCCTAAATACCCCTTGGCACTCCTACCACTGGGACATAAAGGAAAATCACCTTAGAGGGCCCTGGAGGGGGAAAGGGTCGCCCCCGTAGCAACCACGGCACCCCGGTCACTGCACATGTCATAAAATATTTTGTATATCTACTAGAACTGACTCTGTTATTCAGTGAAATGTATCTTTATTGAGCCATTTTTCTTTCTTATTTCTTAGAACTGCTCACTGAGAAGGCCGCACTTGCTCAGTTTAAATCTTCAACTGCCTCCTGTCCTGAGCTGTGATAGGGAGAGATGGACAGGAGTCTTGACATGCAGCAGAATAGACACTAGTCACACTACCCTTGAGTAACCAGCTTGATGTAGCAGAGTAATTGGGGCAGATCTCTGGATCTATGTGAGGTCAGGGCTGTTTCTCGCTTTGTTAAAAAGAGATTGCCAATGTACTATAATATTATGTGATGTATGTCACCTTTTTCTTAAATATTTTTGGTGTAACTCAAGTTTCTACTTCTTTCACTACCTTGATTTTAAAATTATTGTGATATGTCGGCTTCACTAACCACTTGGAGAACATAATGTGTACACAGTCTAGTTATCATAACATGTTGGGTGACATGATCCTAGTGCTTGAGAATATTTCACTTATGTGAATTATGGCTTTGTACTTACTAGACACCCATACGGCGTGGTCCTCCCAGGGTCCTGGGGAAAACTCAGCCTCCCTGACGGTTGGAGCTACAAAAGATAAAGCATAAACTTAGATTCTATTTTGAAGACAGAAGTTCCACCAATTACACTTTTGATTTTAGCGGACGCCGAGGTGCCTAAGTGAAGGCGTCTATGACTGACGAGCGGTGGTGCATTAAAGGGTTAATAAACTCAGCCTGCAGCAAGGGGAAAAAATGGTTCTGCCCGTGGGGGTGTTTCTCTTGTGGACACTGTTTCTAATTACCAGCGAGAGGGTGTTTCTTTTAACCAACACCCCTGCGTCCTGGTTGGCTGAGGTGGTGGTAGCGGCTAAGGGGTTAAAAGGATGGCCCTGATAGGGGGACGGCCTCTTTCTCCAGCATCTTCACTGAAAGCTTCCCACCCTCCCTTCCCCATTATTTCATAGTTTTCTTTACTTTTTCTGATTCATTTCTGGTTTGTTTCAGTGTTTTACATTTCAAGTCACAGCAGAGGTCGGTTGACGATTTCAGATGGAGAAGAAGGCAGACTTGCCCACAGAACGCTGTGGGGCATAGCGCTTCAATACTCAGGGTTATGGTGTTTATGGTCAACAAGTTGAAGTTTTGGAATAAGATAAGAAAATAAAGCTGTGACCGACCCATACCCAACTTAAGGTGTTGTGTGTTTTATTGGCCGGCTGCGAGGGTGGTTTGGTGGGGGGTTTAGAGAGGTCAGTCTCGGCAGTCTACCTACCTTCTACCTTGGGGGCTGTTGGAGGGGCAGGTGGGCTCCTCTGTGGCTGGGGTTGAGGCGGGGTAGAGGGCCCCTGTGGTGCAGCAGCTGTAAAAAAACATTAAATAATGGCATTTCATTCAACTCAAATGAACAGTTGTAATTGCTGATGTTGATACATCTGAATAGTTTGGGGCTGGATCCCATTCCTAACCACTAGTGCTCTTATATCACTGCAGCTGCACTCCCACATAGCCTGGATTAAAATTAATTAAATATGTTTACACTTACATGAAGCTGCAGGTCCTGCCGGGGCCAACTGGCCGTTGACGTCGCTGACGTCGCTCTGCAACATAAATCCGTACACAATTGTTATGATGGCCGTTTTTAATAATACCACTGTATACTACTATGAAGATATTATGGGTGAGAGGAGGGCGATATGATGTGGAGTGGGCATTTCAAGTTAAGGGATCATAGAATATCTGGGATGCATATTTGATGGAGGGGGCATTTCTTGGGAGGGTTGAATGAATGAATAAAAGATGTCTGTGTGTCCCATTCTGCAGGTACAAACATAACAAATATAAATACTGCACATACAATGCACTAGTATACCATAGCTCCAGTCCCAACCGTTCCGGATTAGGCTGGACTGTCAGGATTTTAGCGGCTGAGTCCGGGAATGGGTGGCTATGTCCCGTGGTCAGCTGTCTTTGCATCCATAAGAAGCAGAGACGGGTGACGGTAAGCAGGGAGCAGTCCCTTCACCTTCCCCGACGTCCAGTGTAATGTCTCCTTGTGGCTGCCCACATACAGTATAATGTCTTCTCCTTGTGGCCCCAAGTGTTTTTTTCTTCTAAATGGGTATTATTTATTGCAATACATTTCTTAATATCTTTATCGTGGGAAGATTTTTGATATCGCCCACTCCAGACACATTAGATGCAGCATGAGCACGTCTTTGAGTCTGTGTGTAGGAGGAGGAAGCACTAACTATGAAGGGGCATATATCTAAGGGTACTTTCATACTAGCGCGAGAGATCCAGTGGGCTGCTACGGCCGGGAACAGCCCAACGGATCTCTCTGGATCCAGCATTTGCCTGACACAAAAGGCCAGCCCCATCAACAATAATGGGTGACGGCGCAGAACCGGCCGCTATCCAGCAAGAACGTCGGGAATTTGCAGGACAAATACCGCGGATCAGCCTACTGAGACACCACCACATATGTGAAAGTAGCCTAAGGGAAATTACTGGGAAGGGGTACGTATCTGAGAATACCTTCACTTGTTTGAGTGGAGTTAGAGGCGTGTCCTAGCATGAAATAAAATTTCTGCAGCGCACCACGCACGACCACGTTGTCCTTCTATACGGTTTTCATTATTGGCACTGGTATCAGGGTTGCCAACCACAATTTTTTTTTTTCTGGACAACTTTGGACAACTTATCCCAAAATCACGGACGGACAACATTTTTTAAGGAAAAAATTGAAAACCATAATGAAGGATAAATATAAAGTAATAAAGGTCTATAGCTCAATATACTGATCAGAACTCATTACCTGTCACGAGGGGGTAGACAAGGGTAGTGTGCCCTGAGCTAACCCCTCCTTCTCTCCCTGCCTACTTGCCTCAAACGGCCCTAGGTAGCCGCGGACAACCACGAAGGCGGTCCCTACACTGTATAAGTGCGCAGGAAGGGAGAGGGTACACAGGGACAGACAAAACACAGACGTAACAAAACACAATATAGAATGGTCAGCTAGCCGGGTCAAACACAGGAGGTCACGTAAATACCGAGGGGTCAAGCAGAGAGAAGTCAAAAGTCCAAAGTCCGAAATCCAAATCCAAGTAAACAATCCAATAACTGAGAACGCACAAGCACTGATCAATGGTGTAAGCAAATCACAGGCATCTGAGTGAGGCAGTTGCCATCTTTAAATAGCCCGCCCAGGATCATGTGATGTGGCCAGCATCACATGACCTGAGGCGGAGCAAGCTGTCCAAACAATATGTAAAGTAGCCATGTGGTGTGATCAGCACCACATGGCTAAACCCAAACAGAGAATTAACTCATGAAGTGCTGGCTGACAAGACCAGCACTTCAATTCCCTATTGCTCGTCTCTAGGGGGGCGGAGAGGTCCGGCGATGTCGTGCAGAGGGAGCGCGACGCCGACCTCGCGTGACAGTACCCCCCCCTTCACGAGGGGCCACCGGACCCTTACCAGCGGGAGCAGGCTTATCGGGATGCTGCAGATGGAAATTCCGAATGAGAGAGTCGGCATGCATCCTAGTCAACGGCACCCAAGATCTGTCCTCCGGTCCAAATCCCCTCCAGTGTACGAGGTACTGGAAGGAATTACGGACCCTCCTCACATCCAAGATTCTGGCAATCTCGTGTTCTACCCGTCCCGCTACCTCAACCGGAGGTGGAGGCTGTTCCTCAGGACCAACAGGAGCAACGTAAGGTTTAAGCAAGGACACATGAAACACATTATGGACACGAAGGGAGTCGGGCAAGCATAACTCAAACGAAACCGGATTGATCACCTTGGTGATCCTGTAAGGACCAATATAACGCGGTGCAAACTTGTAAGATGGAACCTTCATATTAAGATTCTTAGTGGATAACCACACCTTATCCCCAACCATAAAATTCACAGCCTTAGACCTCTTTCTATCAGCTTTAACCCTTTGAACCTCTTGGGCCTTTTCCAGGTTCGATTGAACCTGTGCCCAAACTGTGCACAGTTCCTGGGAGAAATCATTAACCTCTGGGACAACCGATGTAGATGGGAAAAAGGAGCCAAAACGTGGATGGAAACCCATGTTACAAAAGAACGGCGACACTCCAGAGGACGAATTGACACGGTTATTAATGGCAAACTCAGCCAGAGACAGGAATCTGACCCACACATGTTGGTTGTCTGCCACATAACATCTAAGATATTGTTCAACAGATTGATTGAGACGTTCAGTCTGACCATTAGTTTCTGGATGAAAGGCTGATGAAAAGGACAAAGAAATGTTAATCTTATTACAGAACGCCCTCCAGAACCTAGACACAAACTGTACCCCTCTATCAGAAACGATATTCTCAGGAACACCATGCAGTTTAACAATATTATCCATGAATATAGATGCCAAGACCTTAGCAGAGGGTAATTTACACAAAGGAATAAAATGACACATTTTACTGAACCTGTCAACTACCACAAAAATCACAGTCTTACCCTCCGAGCATGGCAAATCCGTGATAAAGTCCATGGACAAATGTGACCAAGGTCTACTAGGTATGGGTAAGGGATGTAACTCACCCATAGGTCGTCTCTTAGAATTCTTGGACCTGGCACAAGTGTTACACGCAGTTACAAAAGCTTGAATATCCCTGGAAATCGATGGCCACCAATACTGCCTCGAAATCAACTCCTTAGTGGCATGGATACCAGGGTGTCCACATAAAACAGAATTATGACACTCACCCAGCAGTCGTAAACGCAAATGAGCCGGCACAAATAATTTGTCATTGGGGGTACCAGTAGGAGCGAGATACTGTCCTGCCGAGATCTCAGAAGCGAGGTCAGGTGCGGTGGCGGCCACAAAGATCTCAGCTGGAAGGATGGGTTCCGGAGGGGCGTCAGGAGGTTGATACGCCTGGAAACTTCGGGATAAGGCGTCCGCTTTAACGTTCTTGCTTCCGGGTCTGAAGGTAACAGAAAAATCAAACCGGGTGAAGAACAAAGCCCACCTCGCCTGCCTAGGGTTCAAACGTTTAGCGGACTCCAGAAACAATAAATTCTTATGATCCGTGAGGACCGTGACACGGTGTAATGCCCCTTCTAAAAAATGACGCCATTCCTCAAATGCCCACTTAATTGCCAATAACTCCCTATTACCGATATCATAGTTCCTCTCAGCAGGCGAGAACTTGCGGGAAAAGAAGGCGCATGGCTTAAGATTAGTTAAGGTGGAAGATCCCTGGGACAGTACAGCCCCCACACCGTCTTCTGATGCGTCCACCTCAACCACAAAAGGCCTACTCTGATCCGGCTGGATTAGCACAGGAGCATTAGTAAAACACCACTTTAACCTTTCAAAGGACTCAATAGCTGCAGGAGGCCAATTACCCAGATCGGCTCCCTTGCGGGTAAGATCAGTAATTGGCTTGACCACCAACGAAACATTTTTAATAAATTTGCGATAAAAGTTCGCAAATCCCAAAAATCGTTGGAGCGCCTTCAGGGAGGACGGTCGCACCCAATCAAGGATGGCCTGCACCTTGACAGGATCCATTTTGAACGAGAAAGGGGTCAAAATGTATCCTAAAAAGGCCACCTCCTGAACACCGAAGATACATTTCTCCCCTTTGACAAAAAGCTTATTTTCACGTAAAACCTTCAGTACTTGTCTGGTGTGGGAGACGTGGGATTCCCAATCAGCAGAGAAAATAAGAATATCGTCAATATAAACAATCCTAAATCTCCCAATAAATGCTCTGAAAATATCATTAACAAAATTTTGGAAGACGGCGGGTGCATTACTCAACCCAAAGGGCATTACTAAGTACTCATAATGACCTTCAGGGGTGTTGAATGCCGTCTTCCATTCGTCTCCCTCTCTGACTCTGATCAGGTTGTATGCCCCCTTCAAATCTAATTTAGAGAACCAGCAGGCACCCTGAACCTGATTCAGTAAATCAGGGATAAGGGGCAGCGGGTACCTGTTCTTAACCGTGATCTTGTTTAGTTCCCGGTAATCAATACAGGGCCTCAATCCTCCATCCTTCTTGCCAACAAAGAAGAAACCTGCCCCCATTGGAGAGACTGAAGGCCGAATGTGACCCTTGGCCAGGCTCTCCTTAAGATAATCCCTCATACATTGTCGCTCAGGAGTGGAGAGATTATAAATGCGGCCCTTGGGATACTTGGATCCCTCCATTATGTCAATGGCACAATCGTACTGCCGGTGAGGAGGAAGGAAATCAGTCTCCGACATGGAGAAGACATCCGAAAATTCTTTGATAAATTCGGGTAGGACGAGAGACTCCGCGGTACCTCCTAGCTGCAGTACAGATTTGCAACAATTGACACAATCATGTCCCCATTTTTCTAATTCACCTGCTGGCCAGTTGATCACAGGGTTGTGAGCCTGTAACCATGGCAGCCCTAACACGAGGTCAGCAGGTAAATCCTTTAAAACCAGAAAGGAACAAGTCTCAGAATGGGAGATTCCCACAGTTAGGGTGACGTCAGGAGTACAAAACTCCACTCTCCCATTGCGCAATGGGGTGGAGTCGAGGGCCACAATTTGAATAATCTCCCTTAGAGGGACTATCGGTATACCCACTGATTGTACAAAATCGAAATTAATAAAATTAGCAGCGGAACCACAATTAACAAATGCTTGACCAACCCCCTTAAGTTGATCATAGGTAACAGAGATAGGTAGTAAAATTTTTCTCCTTACCACCGCTGGAGTTACCTTACTCCCCGCTGGGGATCTCCTAGAGGGCGAAAGCTTGGGACACTGCTGGAGCCAATGGTTCATCTCACCGCAGTAAAAGCAGGCTCCCTTCAGACGTCTCTGTTCCCTTAAGGTTCCTCCTAACTGCATGGGCTCCTCCGGAACCCTGGTGGAAGATGGACCTGGCATAGGATTCTCAGGCAGGATGGCCACAGGAGGAGTGCTTGACCGTTCCTTCCGTCTCTCTCTCACCCGACGGTCCAACCTGACTGCTAGGGTCATGGTCGCTTCTAAGGAGTCAGGAGTAGGATAGCCCACGAGAAGGTCCTTCAGTTGGTCAGAAAGCCCTGCCCTAAACTGGCTTCTTAAAGCCGGGTCATTCCAACCAGAAGAAACACACCACCTCCTAAACTCCGCACAATAATCCTCCACAGGACGGTTACCCTGCCGAATGTCCCTGAGCTGGGCTTCAGCAACAGCCGTCAAGTCAGGCTCCTCATACAGTAACCCAAGAGCCCTGAAAAAGGCGTCCACCGTCTGACGGCTAGGGGAGTCTGGGGGTAACGCAAATGCCCACTCCTGCGGATCACCCTGCAGCAGAGAAATAATTATTTTGACCTGCTGCTGCTCGGTGCCCGAGGAATGAGGACGTAGATCAAAATAGAGCTTGACACTCTCCTTAAAGGAATTAAAAAATTTTCGATCTCCAGAAAACCGATCCGGCAGCTTAATATGAGGTTCCACACTAGGATTGGAAGTGGAAGGGGCCACTACTGAGGAGGATAGTAGCTGCTCCTGATGTTGGAGCCTATCAGCCAGACCCTGCAGAGCTTGAGCCATACCCTGGACCTGCTCTGTGAGGGCCCGCAACTGATCCATAAGTTGGGCCTGTGATTCTGTCACGAGGGGGTAGACAAGGGTAGTGTGCCCTGAGCTAACCCCTCCTTCTCTCCCTGCCTACTTGCCTCAAACGGCCCTAGGTAGCCGCGGACAACCACGAAGGCGGTCCCTACACTGTATAAGTGCGCAGGAAGGGAGAGGGTACACAGGGACAGACAAAACACAGACGTAACAAAACACAATATAGAATGGTCAGCTAGCCGGGTCAAACACAGGAGGTCACGTAAATACCGAGGGGTCAAGCAGAGAGAAGTCAAAAGTCCAAAGTCCGAAATCCAAATCCAAGTAAACAATCCAATAACTGAGAACGCACAAGCACTGATCAATGGTGTAAGCAAATCACAGGCATCTGAGTGAGGCAGTTGCCATCTTTAAATAGCCCGCCCAGGATCATGTGATGTGGCCAGCATCACATGACCTGAGGCGGAGCAAGCTGTCCAAACAATATGTAAAGTAGCCATGTGGTGTGATCAGCACCACATGGCTAAACCCAAACAGAGAATTAACTCATGAAGTGCTGGCTGACAAGACCAGCACTTCAATTCCCTATTGCTCGTCTCTAGGGGGGCGGAGAGGTCCGGCGATGTCGTGCAGAGGGAGCGCGGCGCCGACCTCGCGTGACATTACCACTATTTACTGTGAGCTGTAAAATGATGATAATTACCACCAAAATAATCTAGTATCACCAGCCTCTAAAAAATCACGGACACATCTATTTTTTTCATGGACAGAGGGAAAAAGTTGCCTATTTTTATGGCCTGTCCAGAAATTTGTGGACGGTTGGCAACCCTGACTCGTATATATACAATACAGTACACTAATTTATTAACATGATTTTACTTTTCAAATATTTTGTTACTTACCCCCTCTTATCTCCTCCCGTATCTCCTTTAGCCACTCTGGGGTCTTTATTTTGAGATCCGACCATCAGCGTTGTATCTGGCCCGGGGTCCGCACAGTCCTACACCGATGTAGCAGGCCTTGGATCACCACCTCTATGACCTCCTTTTTGTGGACATGTTGATGGCAGTGTGGGCCATCATATTTCTCCCTGTCCATAACATGGACCATGTATTTCAGCTCATCAGAGCTAAACGCAGCTGCTCGTCTTGCCATCGCTATGCCTCTACGTCGTGCGTGCGTACGTACGTACAAATAGTACGCTAAAGATTTGTACGCACATTCGTACGTATTCCGTTAAGTAGCGTACTTTTAACAACGCTACACTGTATTTTCGTTACTTGAGTGGGAATGTTCGCAGACGCAGTGTATGCGTACGCTAATGCGTACATATTCAGTTAAGTAGCGTACCTTTGACAACGCTACACTGTATGTTCGTTACTTGAATAGGAATGTTCGCAGACGCAGTGTATGTGTACGCTAATGCGTACTTATTCAGTTAAGTAGCGTACCTTTGACAACGCTACACTGTATGTTCGTTATTTGTGCAGGAATGTTCGCATTAGCGTACGCATTAGTGTAAATTCTCAAATATGCGTATATTTTGCGTCGCCGTTGTTGAAGTCACTTTGATTTTTTCAACTTTTTTCATTGTAATAGCAACTGCAAGTAAACGAAACTATAACCTACCAGACTCCCATTATTGTTGCAGCAATTATTCAGCCGTTATAGCAAGGTTCGTTTTAGGTTCGGTTCGTACGAATCCGAACTTCACGGAAATTATCCGAACCGAACTTTTCAAAAGTTCGCTAATCCCTAGTCACCAATTTTAGAATCTAAGAAGACCCCTTTAATGAACCTTTGTAAGTGATCTTACTAGGGAAGTGTGATATCTACTTCTGGCTCTATGTAAAAGATCATGTCACTATATATGTACATATTTATTTCAAAATTCTGCAGACAGCCTCGGAAACAGACAGCAGTTTATCTCTACTTTGCTTGTCAAACATTTACCTCTTACAAATGTTGATGCTGGGCCAAGAACAAGCGCCAGTTGACAATCTGAACTCTCTTAAAGGACCTTTTCACGCATCCCAAAGGAAAGTGAACTGGTGTAAACCGAGAGCAAGGCAGGCGGTTGTTCCGCAACCAGAAAGAACGCACACTTGGTGTTTAAGTTTAAGAACAATGCATTTACTATAGATTAATAAAGGCAAGATAAAGGTAAAAGAACAAGGGGAAAAACAAGCAATGTACACAGTGTAATATGAACAATTCAAGACAGATTCTGCAATAGATTCCACGTTTACTACGTCCACTTCTGAAACACGGACGCTGAGCGAACAATTTCCCTCCGAACTATCCCTAACTGACCCTAACTTCACTTTTGGGTGCGCACCCCCCTTTTTCCCAGTGGTCCAGGTGGACCGCTTACAGTCCGTAGAAGCGCGCGGTGGGGCCCTTTCGTTGATAGCGAAGTGTCCTCTTCTCACGGTGATGGCGTTCTCTGAAGCAATCAAATCCTCAGCAGGCCAGGGAACCAAATGGATGCAATGTCCAGCAGCAGATATCACTGAGCAAACTGACAGTCCAGCAGTATCCATACACTGGGAGGTGATGTAAGTTGGGGTTTTGCAGTAACTGTCCGGTACTCAACAGCACTGCGAGTCTCTAGTTTTGGTGCAATATACACAGCCAAAATGTCAGCCTCACTGGTTAGCCACTGCACACAGTTCTCTCAGCGTGGCTCCACTAAATGTGCTTGTCTCTTTACACTCTGTCCGCCTCTGGACTGAAGTACATACAGCTTAGTTGCACAGGAGAGTTCTCTGATGCTTCCACATGCTCTTAACACAGCACAGACACCTGTCTTTCTCTTGCCAAGATGGCTGCAGCTCCTTGTCTCTTCACTTCCTGCTTCTCTTCTCTCTCTGCAAACTGGCAGGATGACCTCATTGGGGCATGTCACTCCAGCATCTCAGTACAATGGCTGCTGTCTTAAAGGACCAGAATCACAGAAATACAGGAACAGATATGCATTTAACTTTAACACATTTTAAACATACTAATGAAAGTTAGGATATCATTGAGCTGTCTCTTACACTGGAAAGAGGGGGGATAGATGATTTTAGATTGTTATTGTGATTGTGCATCCCCCTTTAAAGAGGTTGTCTGGGTTCAGGACTGAACCCGGACATATCCCTGTTTTCACCCAGTCAGACTGCCTGATATGGGCATTGGAGCATTTCATGCTCTGATGTTCTCCCTTGCCCTGTGCTGTATCGAGCAGGGCAAGGGCTGTTTGTTTATATTTTTTACACTGTTAGGCTACAGCCCGCCCATTAGTGCTGGCAACTTCACCGCTCTCTCTGCTAGGCGGTAGCCTCCGCCTAGCTTTACCCATGGAGAGCCCCTTATATCACTGGAGCTTCCAAAAGAGCCCTTGCCATGCGCAATTCAGCGCAGGGCAAAGGAGAACATCAGAGCATGATATGCTCCAATGCTCATATCTGGGGGGCTGCCTGGGTGAAAATTGGGATATGTCAGCTCTGAACCCGGACAACCCCTTCACATTTGCACATTGTGTAGCGCAAAGTACACTTATTGAATAAATAATGTCAACTAGTTTTCATGGATTAGATGGGCCCCTTTATAAAAAATAAATGAATGTTAATGCTATAGTATAGAATGACATTTTGAAAAACTGTTGGTAAAGCTGCAGAGTGGAAATTGCTTTGGCAGAAATAGGTTGGGGGTGACTAAGTTATTACCACCCATGTTTTTGTTAATAACAAGCTTTGATTTTGTTTCACTGTTATTAAGTCAGACTTGGGTAGTGAGCATACATTTTCTAAAAGAAATAAAGATAAGGAAGAAAAAAGTTCTTCAGAAAATAAAGGGTTCCATAGCCATTTTAGGGTTCCAACATCCCTTTTACTTGGCTATCACCGGCAGTCCCACAGAGATAAATGGAGCAACAGAGCACAGGCGTTCCTGCAGGGCATAGGATGCCCATTAACTAATCTAATTGTTATTCCCTATCCTGTGAATACGGAATAACTTGATGCAGCCAGAATAGCCCTTTAATGGCTGCAGATATCAAGCTTCCATTTGGCAACAGAGTTTTATCCAATTATATAGTAGATAGCTAATGTTTATATCTACAAACATGGTATACTGCAATTATCTCAAACAGCATATACCTGAAATCACCTCCTTTCCTCCCATTACTTCCACTCCTACCTTTACTACTTTATATTTTTTCACAATGCTCTGTGCTCCTATTTTGTACATTACTGAACTTATTACTAAACTGCCACATGACCATATATGCTTCCTATTGTTGCTAGCAGTTATGACAGGTTTCTTAGAAAACATTTGTTATACATGAAATTTACATAAAAAGAGAATTAAAAAAGTACATAATGGAAAATGGAGGTATCATACCTAGTAAACACCTCAAATTCCATTGAAATTCTCCTGCTTGCTGTCTCAACTTCTCAATTACATTATAGCAAATTGTGGCAGGTACTGCAGCTAAAGGCGGTGCACCACTCATACAATGTAATGAACTATAAGATGACTGTCTACTTCCTCTATGAACACTAACATCCAGTTGGAAATTGTTTTGCATCAGTAGACATAGCTTCTTTTTGTCAGCCAATGTCCTCTTACTGATGGATAGTTCCAGCTCCTGCCAGGACTATTTGTTTTCAATAGTAGGAAGAGTGAATGACATATTTGGCACAGCAATGTTGATTGGCCATTAGACTGAGGTCAAATGTACCCACCATGTCCAGAGGATTGAGGATTGTCCATTATCATCCATATAGGACATAGCTGTCATCACTGATCAGACTTGTTTTTTGATCAGAGTGCTGATCTGTAAAGGTGACAGAGGGATGGGGCTGACATATATTAAAATAAGCATTTTGTTTATTTGAAACTATATGAAGACAGTAGTGGCAAAATGCTTATGGTTTTCAAATATACTGTACCTATATTATAAACTGTGCAAGAAAAAGAGATCACACTCTTAGGATGTGTAACATGACAATTTTGCCAAGGACTTTGCTGTGGATTTGCAGCAGATTTGACTCTTTGCATCGAGAAGGTGAACTTGACAGTGAGAACCTACAATGAATCTGTGGGAGAAATGACACCATGAATTTGAAATCCAACAGCATGCCCTCAATTCAGATTTTTTTTCTGCTACACATGGATGGGTTTATGAAGATGCCAAAAACTGGAGATTTTTCATACAATCAGCCACCGTATGGCCACAACAAGTTAAAAATGGTGGCTTAAAAAAAGTTGACTTTTGGGAGAAAAAAAGTAATGAAAAAAACAAAACAAAATAATTGACATGTTTTGACAGGTAATCTGTCGCCTATACTATGCATCCCTCACTGAGGGCAGCATAGTATAGCGACAGACCTACTGAATATTGCAGTGAAGAAAACAAGTTGAGAGCAGCACCTCAATACCTTGTAGACCTCCGTTCAAGGAATGCAACAGTTTATCCCAGATCGCTGATCCAGTCAAACCTTTAGAATAGTATTTCAAGCATAACGAAAAGCAGCATCTCCTTGTAATATCCTTCTTTATTCAAGTTGGGTCCATGAAAAATGTGCAAAAAACAGCCCACAGAAAAAGTGCAAGTGAAACGTTTCGGCTACATAGTAGCCTTTCTCAAGTGCAACGTTTCGGCTACATAGTAGCCTTTCTCAAGCATTGAGAAAGGATACTATGTAGCTGAAACGTTGCACTTGTACTTTTTCTGTGGCCTGTTTTTTGCACATTTTTCATGGACCCAACTTGAATAAAGAAGGATATTACAAGGAGATGCTGCTTTCCGTTATGCTTGAAATACTACTGAATATTGCAGGCTCTCACTTCTGGGCTCGTATTCAGTATTTTTAAAGTACTGAGGTGAAGGTGAACCTAACAGCGTGCACCAGAGCTACGAGCTTATCTACAAGCGAGATAAGTCAGATGACACTCATGGCCCCTTCCCCATCTCCTGCCCATGATTGGCAAGTTTATTTCATGTTACGCATAGGAAAGAAACCTGTCGGTCATGGGCAAGAAGCAGGAGAGGGCAGGTCTATGAGTCTTATCCGACTCATCCCTCTCATCAGCTTTGAGGTTGGTGGTTCTTGAGGAAGTTATCTTGATGGTAATTATTAGTTCATAGTTCTTATAACTACATTGAGCTGATCATGTTTATCATTTATAACAGTTTTCCAATTTGTCCATAAAAATGTCAGATTTTTTGATAAATTAACTAGAATAATAAATATAGTTGGCAACCCTAAACATGGGTAATTTGATTTCTCCAACATTGGATATAAATGGAGACATTTCTAAAATAGAAATGTATTAGGGCATTGGTGCACAAGCATTTTCTTAAGATATGTATGTGGGTTTACCTTAGAAGAGAAGGCTTCTCAGTGTGTTACTAATTTGCAATTAGCTATTAATGCATGGGGACACATGGGATACAGAAATAAGCTCTTCAAAAAAGAAATGAGGATGATGTGGAGGTTAAAGATTCATGAAAGATGAATGTTCGCTTTCAGGTGACCTAGGAATACCCTTATTAATTCATCAGTATGGGGACAATGGAGGAACAGTCTGCAAAATAGCTGAACAATGTCAACAAACAAAAGCTTTTACTGGGCCCAGGCCTTCCATGGCCCAAGGATCAGCTGCAGGACATGTGAAAAAAGAAGCTTTCCTTATCTCCTGACACTGAGGAAAAACTTTACCTGCAAATTGAGCTTTGTGTAAAAGGAAGTCATCATTCACACTAATGGGCTCCATCAGTTGGCTTTCACTGTCTCAGGATACCCTGCAGCACATGCAAGAAACGTGTTAACGGCATTCTTCTTTTGTCAAACCTCTAGGGAAGGGTTAACATGCTGGTGTGCAAACAACTAAATGTATACTTGCAATAACAGTGACTGTTAGAATGTTCTTCATTAGAAAATAATGCATTAATGATTTTGTTACTATAATTGATACTCATACCACTAAACACTCGTATTTCAGTTATCATTTGAACTAAGTAATAAATACATCAAACAGAAAAAAAATTATGTGAATATTTTAGAAATAATGTGGAAGTGAAATGTTGCTTTATCATTATTGATAGGATGGCTCATAGAGGGATGGAAGATAACCAGATCCTAGTGAACAGATAGAAGTTCATGATCTCCATGCAATAGCTGTATTTTCCAGGCAACTCCAAAGCCAACAGCAAGTGATAACTAACCGTACATTGAAGATTAAAGTGAATTTGCTATTTACTGCTTTAACCCCTTAACCATCAGTGTCTCAATTTTAAATGACTAGATACCTTTTAGAAAATTTGTGCACATGGTGGTTTAATGGTCCTAGCTATCTTATTACTTGGACAGTCAGGGTCCGACTCCTGGCACTCCATGTAATAGATGGTTGAAGAGGCTGTGGCACTCAGATGAGCGATGTGGCCTCTTCCTAGGCCAGTAACACCACATTTATTGGTCACGTGGCCTGTATGCAACTCAGGCCCATTCGAGTAAATGGGCCTGGGCTGCAATACCACGAACAGCCACAATACAATTTATGGCGCTGTGCTTTGTATATTGTGAAAGCACTGGAGTCCTTTCAAACAGCTGATTGGTGGACAGGGGGTGCAAGGAGTTGGACCTAGAACGATCTGATATTGATGATCTGATATCCTGAGAATATTTAATTAATATTACACTCCCAGAAAACGCCTGTAATGTATAGTTTTTTATTCTTTAAGTCTGCAAATTGACACTAATCTAAAGTATTAGAATACATTCCCATTTTATTTCAGTTATTTTGAATAAATGTTAAATATGTATTATCTCTGCTGTAAAGGGTGGCTATGATGATGATTTGCATTGCCATAGGATTACATTTTAAAAAAAGAGGACAGGAGGGGTTATAAAACTCTTCCGGGGGCGTAGCTATAGGGGAAGCAGGGGAACCAGCTGCTTTGGGGCCCAAACCCACAAGGGGCTCCTCAGGAGGAAGACTAAAAGATTTTATTATCAAGGCCGCTTCAACAGTATTATACAATGACATTATATAAAGTGACACTGTAGGAAATGGATGAAGCGGCTACCGGGTCTCATCTGAGAGCTCGATCTTGACCAGCTACAGGAGTGGGGGTTGAAAAGAAGTTGCTGGAAGCCCTTTCAAAAATTTGCTGGGGACCCAATCAGTTGTAGTTACGTCACTGATTACCTCTTCCACCTTCTATTAAGGATTCCTAGCATCAGAGACAGATAGATTGCAGGAACAGTATCTTTTATCCCATGATATACATTTACAACAGTGCGATTCAGGATCAGGGCCAGGCAAAGTACATGTGCAATTACCAGCATGGGAGGTGAGATTGAGAGAAGTGGTAGTGGATATCATGGTACTATTACATACTCACAGTTCATGCTGGCAATCTTCCCTCCCTTTTTTCCCTCTGGGCACTCCCTCACCTTCTGGGGCTCCTCCGTGATGGTAGTTGGGGTGCCCTTGATGGTGGATGTTTGGCAGGGGGAGAGGCAGGAGGGCAGGTAGAATGAGGGACAGCAAATGGTGGAGACAATGACCAGGCCCAATTTAAAGGAAACAGAAAACAATCTCTTTACTGAGGATTATATTATATACTGAGGATTATATACATATACTATGTTACAGTACAAGCATATAAAGTAGTTACAGTTCTCAGGTATTTCACAGGCATTTAAAAGGTTATGTTCAGTCTCTCCAGTTTACACACTCTTTACAATGCTCAGCATGGTATAGTAAGCTGCAATGTAGCTGACTCTGAGTCTCTCTCTAAATACACTTTGTAATCTTCCTGAATAACCAAGGAGCACAAGGCTCTCAAAACTTTGGTAGGCAGGGAGGCTACAACTCATTCTACATGCAAAAATGTGGTAGGTGCAAGAGGCTACAAACCGTTCCCCATACAGCAAAGTCCAAGTTATCTTTACTGTCCCACTCTCAACCAGTTCTAAACAGTCGTTGAAAGTTCTTTACATCTTTCCTCTGAGAGCTTTAGGTAGTTTTAACAGCTACCTGGGATGGTGTATCTAGTGGAGTAGGCCTTTCACTGGTCAGAGAGGATGTAGCCTCCTTTCAGCTGGCCTGCTTACTCCAGACTCCCTGGCTGATGCAATCAGACTACACTAGACAGTATCTGACTCAGAGAAGCAGGTCCCACCTCCTGCTGAGTAGGACACAATAACCAAGCTGTTCCCATATTCAGCTTTTGGAAGCACACCAATGGCATAGGAAAATACATTACCCCTTACTGGTGCATTTTAACCCTTTTAAGCAACAAATTAACTCAGCGGTGATCTACTGGGTCACTGCAGATAAAAACCACTTGATTGTTATTGAGTTAAAGCTGCATTATTTCCGAACTGTATTAAGCTCTGGGTAAGGCCTCATGTACACATCACAGTTGCAGGACACCATATAGCGGCACATGCAGCTTTCTATTAAGTTACTGAATGGTAATCAGATCAGGTCCATATTATGGGTTTAAATAACTAGCTAGAAATAGAACTAAGGCTTCATGTACACGACCATGTCCATATTTTCCTCCACAAACAACAGATTTGCAAAATAGCAATACTTTACATGTGCATTCCACATTTTCTAACTCCTATCAATTAGAAAGGACTATTCTCAGCCTCAATAAACCATGGATCTGCAAAAAATATGGATGTGTGCCCCATTGAAATGAATGGGTCAGTGTGCTATCTGCAAAAAAAATGTGGATAGCATAAAGATAAAAATATACTTGTGTGCATGAGGATTAAGGGTCCTTTTACACAGGCTGATACAAGTACATGCAGCAATCATCAGTATGGGGAAAAACTATTGTTCGTACTATTCTTTGTCCATTTTGATTTGACAGCAGCACATCTCTTATTTACACAGGAAGATGTGCTGCCAACAAAATATGATTTTTACTGTTGCATAAAAATATACCCAGTTATGTCATATATATTTTGCCAAAAATAAAGACATTAGCTCATTCATACCCTGTCTGCAAGTATTTTACTAATATTTATTTCAGCAGCAATCAATGAAATGGTGAGGCTGAATCTAACTTCTCGCATAGAGGTGTTTCTCATAGAAACAGTGAAATGTCAGCAGCGTGTTGTTTAGGGTAGTAAATCTGCTTTTCCTTGTGAGCGCCAAAGAAATTGAAACTCTATTTCCAAGTAA
Organism: Rhinella marina; assembly: GCA_900303285.1. NCBI lineage: Eukaryota > Metazoa > Chordata > Amphibia > Anura > Bufonidae > Rhinella > Rhinella marina. The sequence goes on along the minus strand of ONZH01015021.1, from coordinate 194,080 downwards.
AATAAAAACAAGAACATATGGCTGAATGATAATACCCTATTTAAGATTGTTAATAACTCTGTCCTGCCTATAAGGGAGGACATCTGGAGGGGCTACGGATTATGCTGGGGGAACGCATTATTTAATAAGTCCAAGCAGTCTCCACTATAGGGGCACAGCTATAACCTGACAATTATAAATACAACTTAATATCAGTCCTTAGAAGTCATACTGTAAAGAAGCTGCTCTCATGGACACCCAGTGAAGAACGCAGAATCAAGTATGCTTGTGGCAGAGGCTTCATGAAAGTTTTATAGAGTAATCACTACTGGCAACTAAGTGAAATCACACCTTTATTGTAAGTAAGCCTCGGCCACCTATCACTTGTTGCTTCACATATTGAATTGCATTTTCCATGTATCGTCTTACAGCAGAACAATGTCCTTCTACAAGCAGATAATCATGAATCAGATAACAGAGGTCTAGTTGTACAGTCGCAACACACAAACATGTAAGCATACAAAGCCTGACACATGCTAGAAGATGGACAGGCAGCTACATGTCTTACTGACTTCTATAATAAAGGAACTACTTAGCCCACAGATATGATATTATCCATGCTATCCTCTTCCGCATAGATCTGTATTCATTTAATAAAGAACTCATGAGTATTTAGTGCATCCTATATTAAAGTCACTTGCACACATCAAACACAGAGGTTTAAACCACAGGAAGCTAGCCAATAACATGCTTCCGCTCTGCTCAGTCTCTGACAGTTTATATTAATTCCCTCTAACATGAGTCAAGGACAGCACCAATGTTACACAAAAAGATGGCTGGATAGATAGATAGATAGATAGATAGATAGATAGATAGATAGATAGATAGACAGACAGATATGGAATAGATATATTATACACATAGAATGATAGAATGATAGCTATGAAATATATATAGAGATAGATAGATAGATAGATAGATAGATAGATAGATAGATAGATAGATAGATAGATAGATAGATATGGAAAGGCTCTAGGGTTGAGCCGAAAATTTGCATATCCACATGGGTGAATAAAAAAAATTATTTTTATTTTTGGAGTGCTGCCTGTTTGCTGTTTATGTACATTGGGCAATAGTCTAGTCCCTTTGGGCTTGCAGCCATTTTTTCTTTTTTATAGTGCTGCAGATGTTTTCTTTTCTAGATAGGAGATAGATTAGATAGGTAGATAGATATGGAATATATGTAATATACCTACACGGATGATATCTATGAAATAGATAGAGATAGATAGATAGATAGATAGATAGATAGATAGATAGATAGATAGATAGATATGGAATAGCTGCAATATACATAGACTGATGATGTATAGGTAATAGATACAGATAGTTGGATAGATAGATAGATAGATAGATAGATAGATAGATAGATAGACAGAAGGTAGGCAGATAGAAATATAGAGAGATAGATAGACAGATAGACAGAAGGTAGATAGATAGATAGATAGATAGATAGATAGATAGATAGATTGTTCAATATGTATAGACAGAGATAGATAGATGCAGACAGAGAGATAAACATATATGAGGCAGATAGAAAGATAGGTAAAAATCCATCTAGTTGTGAACAGAAAATCACTTTCTACACTTGCATATCACCAATATGTGATCCAATTCATGTCTTTTAGACGTGTCATTCTATGAAAAAGCCACAATGGTCACACAGAAGAAGATGAAAGCTGAAACACTTGATTGCAGGTCTCTGCTTCCTCCGTATTTCCTAAAATGAAGGAAATATGGCTGCAAAATAGGAAACTCACTCTATTAGGGAAACGCCAGCAAAACAAAAGTCTCACTCATCTGTAAAGCCTGTGGCTCATAACCATCATCTTATGTTTAGTATGTGTAAATCATTTTTATGTAATAATGTAAGTTTTGTCTCATGTTTTCAGACATACAAATGCACTGTTTTTTTATCGTTGTTATTAGTAGTTTTTCTACTAAAAAGTGTTATCTCAGTGTTTCTGGTAATGTACACGGCTACTCGTTACGCACAGACCACCTTCACCAGTGATTTACCGTACATCTCACACCTCATATAACATACAGTCACTCTTGGTACCATGGGAAAGCAGTTTCTTATGTGTTTCATAGAAAGTGCTAAATAAGGAACTGAGTTTGCAATCTGGGAGAGAATCTACAGTGCCCTAACTGAACAAATTACTCACTCTCCCATTTCCGCTATACGGAGGGAAAAGTTTATGTTGTCCAGGCAGGCGTTTAATTCAAAGCATCTGCAGTCTGATATCTGTGGGAACATCAAGCTTATTGCACAATCATATCTCTCGTTGTCCAATACCACAGCTACCTGATGTTCTTCATGTATTGCAGAATAATGCTTTTTTTTTTTTTCCTACAGTATAAAAGACACATCATACAGTACATTCACCTGTAGAGATTCTCTATACCTCACACTAAACAAGCATTCCTTTAAGCAAGCCTGGATTACAGATGTAGCAGAGTTGTGTTTTTCAATTTACATAATGCTAAGATGATTTATTATTATTATTTTTGGTATTATATCAAAGCTGCTTTTACAGTGTCTGATGTTCAGGCTGATTATTGTGAACAAACGTTCCTAAGAATGCTCGTTCCTGATAATGTGCCTGTCTAAGTGCTTGTTCATCGGGTGGAACGATTGGAGGTGCGGACACCTTGTTCATCATTTCTGGGCAGCAGATCTTCCTGTCTAAACACCACTCTGCTGCCCAGAAACGAATGACACTGTATGTAGTCATCGCTCGTCCTCATACTGTGGAGGTGATCAATGCATGTAAATATAGCACTTCACCTCCACTAATGAGCAGGCAATTGTCAGGAAGGAACGCTTTCTTCCCAACAATTGTCTGCTCATCTGCGCAGTGTATATGTGCCTTAAAGGGCTTGACTGGCATTTTGATATGACAATTAAGTGATGGCATAGCAGGTAATAGCAGCAGTCTCCTCTGCTGGCGAGCAGGTGATTGCCAGGAGAGAACGCTTTCCTCCTGACAATCTCTGCCACATCGGGCTGTGTAATACAGCCTTTACTCATAACCACCCACTATCGCTGTAGAGAATGGGGGGTAGTATATACACCTGTGGAAGAAAAACTTCCCTTCCCGATTCACTATTGGTTCCGCCAAACTGCACAAAAACATAAGTACTCATACATTTAAAATCCCAATGAAATAAAATACAGCATGAACATTACACTTATACATTGCAAATCAACAGAAGATCATTAAATCGGTTCTGAGATTTAAACCATTCAGATACGTGCTATTCAAAAGAAATGTCCAATATGTCTCGTGGTTTAGTAAAACTCTCCTCCAATTGTCATCTTGCACAGGATGGATAACTCTTTCAATTCCCCAAAATTTAAAGTTGGCAAAGTCTCCCTTGTATGTTTTAGAAAAATGTCTGGAGGCACTAGAGGGATTTAAGGCCTCTGAAGTTTTAGTCCCAAATATTTTCTCAGATTCTTTAAGTTTGCGTATTGTGCAACCTACATAAATTAATTTGAATTGCATACACAAAGTAAGTTGTGTTATAGTCTATGAACTGTTTAGTGGTATGCCCCATAAATTGTTTTGTTTTATTGCAAGTCTACAGCATACAGTATACATTTTTACAGTTACATGTTCTCAATTCAGTCTTACCTTACACTGTGTTTGAAGATAAAATGGTAGCCAAACGGGTGATCTGCTAGTGGAAAACTTGCATCCATATTGGAAAATGTCATTCAGTTATTCATCTTGAAGGAGAATAGGTAGGTATTTTTTTGATATGTTTAATTTGACTATACCCCTCACTCTATATAGTGACAAAGGTGAGAGTTATTTCTACATGTCTTATTTTGTGTAATGAGTTGTCTGCTTTTAACTATATTTTTTACCCTTTGAATACATGTGTATATCCCTGTTGCAAAAAATGGTCACACATTTCCTGTCCTTGCTATCTTGTGAGGAGCAATTTCATTTGAGTCCAATGAATTCAACAACAAGAATACTCCTGACTGTGTGTTTGGGATGGTATGAATGTACATTTAATACAGTATTGAAATGTGTTTTCTATATATACTGGTAGCAATTTTGCCCAAAACAGGATCTCCAGTCAAAATTAAATCTAAAAACAATACAGAGTGTATTCCAATCATAGGTGAATTTAAGTTTAAGGGGAATATGTCACCAGCGACCTACCTATTTAGATGTTTGCATAGACACATAGCTAGGGTTCACCAGCTTAAAACTTTGTTTTTCTTTTGTTGATTCGAGGCTCTGTTCCCAAGTTATGATACTTTTTCTTAATATGTAAATTAGGCATTTGGTGCAAAGAGGGCATCACTGTTGCTCTTGTTTAAGCCAAGCTCCACTTCTTTCTGTGGCCAACCCCTCCCTCGCTGCTTTGCCACTGCCTGGCCATGTCAATCAGAGCAGACAGAGAGGGGCTGGGCACAGAAAGGAGCAGAGCTCAGGTTAAAGAAGAGCAAAGGTGGTGCCTTAATTTGCATATTAATAAAAAAGTATCATCACTCAGGAACGGAACCTCAGATCAACAAAAGAAAAACAGAGTTTTAATCAGGTGATCTGCAGCTGTATGAAAACAGTTTGATAGGGAGGTCGCAAGTGACAGATTCCCTTTAAATAGATTATTGTTAAGTTATCTGATGAAATCTGGTATGGCTGCCACATCAAAGGATTATCAGATGTAAATATATAATCTTCTTCCAACATTGCAACATATATGTTTGCCAATAATGGGACAACTGTCTGGATATAAAACTGAGAATTGAACATAAAATGGTTGTGCTTTAACAAATAATCCGAAACTGTTAACATATATTCCTTGAGATCTGAACTGTATGCAGAATATCTAGACATAAAACAAGGATGCCAAGTGAGTTTGTCCATTTTACTCAACATGTTTCATACCTTTTAAATGACCTAAACATAAACCATACAAGTTCTGCAATAATGAATCTAGCTAAGAAGATAAATTTTCACACAACCACCTGTTTTGCTCAAGTCCAGCTCAGGCTCTGGGAAAAGCACTTAACTGTTCTGTTTTCCAAAGTCCATCTCGGTCTCTGGGAAAAGTAATACTTAAAGGGGTTATCCAACCCCTTAAATGCCTCCCCATACGCCTGGCCCCAACACACTGATTGTACTTACCGGGCTCCCTGGCACCCGCATCACTGCTGATGCCCGCACAACCACCGGTACATTTCCCTGTCGTGCAAATGAAAACATCCGGCATTGGGGGGGGGGAGCCAATAGTATACTGCAACGGGAACTAGCCTCCCTAGCATCGCAGGTTACACAAGGGAGGCTCGTTCCCATTGTGGCCTGCTATTGGCTGCCCGACAGTGGATGTTTTCATCCGTGCGACAGGGAGATGCAGCTGCGGCCATGTGAGCGTCAGAAGTAATACGGGTGCCGAGGAGCTAGGTAAGTACAACCTCTGTGAGGGACAAAGGCATATGGGGAGGCATTTTATAGGTTGGATAACCCTTTTAACTGTTCTGCCCAAGCACAGCAGAAGGGGAAGGGGGAGTCTTCTTAAGCTGCTCATATCTCCTGATAGGGCCTGGGCTTGTTTGAAAACTGGTATTCCAGGCTTCACACAAAATCAAAATGACAGCATTAGCACAACAGAAGCAGGAGATATCACTGTTAGAAATCAATTTGGGAATAAACATGGTAAAACCTGCTTTACTTTTACTTTCAGCTGCATTCACTGCATCCCAATTTCTAACACTGATATCTTCCCATATACTGAAGATATTGATGTGATTCTATATTGTTTGCAAGCTTGGAATGTCAGCTTTCAAATAATACAAAGTCGATAACTCTAGCTGCTACAAATTTATCATTATCATCATTATATGGGTCCACATAATAAAGTTATGTTATTTATATCACAAAGTGAACACCGTAAATGAATTCCACAAAATAATGTAAAAATTGCTGTAAAAATGTTTATCTTTCCCTCTACAAATAAATTAATAAAAGTTATTTAATACATTATATATACCCCAAAAATGTTAAAAAAAAAACCTACAACTAATAAAATGCAACAATAAAAAATGAAAAAAATCACTTGGTTACTAAGGACCAAAACTCCCTCATCCAGTATTTTGACCAACTTTTGCTGAAAAATGTAGGTAGGGTCTCCAGGTAATTGATGATAGTTAACAATATGATGTAATAACTCCTGATTTAATTTAATATATAGGGCAGTAGCTATAATAACACAAAAGACCCCTCGTTATAAGCCACTTTAATTGTAATATTGGGATTGTTTCTCAGCAAAAAAAATTGCAGAATATTTTCCCTTTGTAAATTTTTTTATTTGAGATTTACATAGTTATATAGTTAATATGGCTTAAAAAAGACATAAGTCCATCAAGTTCAACCAAGGGATAGGTGGGGACGTGAATCCCTGTAGGAAATAATACTCAGATTTCTACCCGTTTCCATAAGCATTAATGTTGTTTACTTTTAAGAATTCATCTAAACCCTTTTTAAAATTGTCCACTATTCCTGCTGTGACCACGTCCTGACTAAGTCTATTGCACAGATTCACAGTTCTTACAGTAAAGAAGCTTTGACGCTTCTCGAGACTGAACTTTTTCTTCTCCATTCGGAGGGAGTGCCCACTTGTCTTTTGAGGGCTTTTTACATGGAACAGTTTTTCACCATATTTTTTGGATGGCCCATTTATATATTTGTATAGGTTAATCATGGACCCCCTTAGAAGTCTCTTCTCAAGACTAAATAAATTAAATTCTTTTAATCTTTCTTAACTAAGACCCTCCATGTCCCTTATCAGTTTAATCGTTCTATTCTGTATTTTTTCTAGCTGCAGTACATCCTTTCTATGGACTGGTGCCCAGAACTGAACTGCATATTCCAGATGAGGCCACACCAACGCTTTGTACAATTGGATAATGTGTCATTGTACCATCTTCTAGAACTTGTCCAGGACTTGGGAACCTCCTAGACCATGTGATGTCACACTCATCGGTCACATGGCCTAAGCACAGCTCAGTCCGATTCAAGTGAATGGGCCTGAGCTGCAATACCAAGCACAGCCATTATCCAGTGGTAACCAGTGAAGAGATCACAGCACTGGCCAGAGCTTCACTGAGCACCACAACTTCCTTCAACAGCTGATTGTTGGGGGTGCCAAAAGTTGGATCCTACCCATCTCATATTGATGACCAATCCTGAAAATAGTCCATCAACATGAAAACTCTGGAGAACCCATTTTAACTTTCTGTCTGTACTTTTCTCAGATTCTTACCAAGAAGCACACAAAACTCAGCCACAATGAGTTAAATTACATATTCAGCTCATCTTGGTAATGCCTGATAAAGCAGACTCAAGCAGCAGGCGGACATGGTACGCCTTTTGTTATAGAACTCATGGTGATCTATGTTTTACGGCTGCTCAAGAAAGCTCTCCTCGGCATGAAATATCAAGTAACACTGGATGCCACGCTTCACTGCTCTCCTATTATCGCTCTATACCAGCTTCATTTTTTATAATTTTCTCTGCTTTTGAAACCCTCTGGAACACAAGTGCAAAGATAAAGGAATCTTTCAGACATAACTATACACCTTGCTTCGTCACATCAAAGAGTAGCACAAAAAAAATGCTAGGCTACGCGTACAATTTAGGAAGCTGTGTGGACACGCTATCACCGCAACTCCTCCTAGACCAAATATGAAGGGACAAAGTAATATGTTAATAAGGCTACTATAGGTTATAGTCACGAGAACAGCAAGTTTCAATAGCTCCAATTTATTATGCCTAAAAGTGAAAGAAGGACAGTTTAATGCAAGTTTTCAGGTAAAGTTCCTTTCTCTTTCTATCACAACATCTTCCACCGCGCCCAAGGCCTTTGTCCAGCCTCTCTCCTGTTCATCAGATAAAAGCTTCTAAGACATTCTTGCATGACAATGCTTGAGTTTGTCAAAGTGCTTCTGCCCACTAAACTGTGTGTTTTTGACTGAGCTGTAGCCCTCATCTGAAAGGCCTGGCTATGCATACAGGTCTGAAAGAATTGTTTTTCAAAGACGAAAAAACAACACTAAAATGGAAAAGCATAGGCCTCCAGCCTTATTCAAACAGTGGAAGTGTTAATCTTATGTGAGAAAAATAATGAACTAACCCCTACAACAATTGCAGCCTGAGGAAAGAAAACTTTGCATAGAATGTGATAAGCCCGGGCAATTAATCACAGGTCCCAGAAATGTTAACATGGTGTAAATGTGCACATCATTACACAGCGTAATTATATACTTAAATGGACACTGCCACACTGAAATACAGCCAAGGGATTGGGAGCTGTATTAGGTTATAAGGATTTAAAGAACTAATGCAAATTACGAGGCAGATTATTTCATAATTTCAGAATCTAATTTTATAGCAAAATCCATGCTGATTTATGCTGCATGCTGTCATGACAGTAAAATTCAATTCTCTTGAATTTAGTTTATTTTTTATCAAATTTTCTTTTATTAACAAAATATATAATACTATACAAACAAACACAAACACAATTCCTCTTTGATGGAACTATTTTCCCCTAGAAGGATTAATTTAATGGGAGGACACTTCTGAAAATTCACACTTGGGAGGGAACATGCCACAATTCTTTTGTGTCAGCTTCATACACATTCTAGCTGAAAAAAACTGTATATCTCCAAATAAAATCATAGGCATATGAAAGTTCAGTAAGAGCCTACATACAGTAGTTGAACAAGTTTACACACAAGTATTGTTTTTTTGTCTTTATGTTGTGATCATCTTGAAGCCAATGTAAAAAAAAAAAAACAGTACAAACCTGACATGTGTGAATACATACAAAAAAAACAATACTGTTTAAGTGCAAAGTTAGACTAGACAGTCTAAAAATGTGACAGATTCATCACAGGTTCATTTTGTACACTTTTAGACTGTCTATCCTAAGTTTTTATCACCTATTAAGTAACTTACTTTATGCCAGAATCATGCATGGGAACTTTTACACATCTAAAGCCATGCCCCCTTAACCGCTAAGCCACACATCTTTCCTTTTTTTTGTGAAGCAAGACTTCATAAATGTGGTGAACTGCCTGTGCAAAAAAATTCTGGCGCATTTCAAAGTTGTTCCAGTTGTTCCCATTTAGTATACATTTACTACATATTCTCAGCAATGTATTTTCTTAGAAAAGTTGTGCTTTTAAGGATCTTTATCATTTTATACAGGACAAATACATCATTTTTCGACATAATCTGTCGAGTCACTGCTCTGAAGGTTTCAAAGTATTACATCAGTTCAGATGTGACTACGATACAAAAAACAATGGCTGCCATACTTGTGATTGGCACGAAAGAAGAGCAGCGTGCAGTGATTTGTTTCATAGTGGTCTGAGGGTTTGTCTGGTGCTCATTTTTATAGAGGACTTTGTGTACAGAATGGAGAACTTTTTGCCCAGAAGAGGTGTGCGTGAATGGATAGAGAAGGTCTCATAAGTGTCAGCCATGAGTACGAATATTCACCTGATTATTCACCGAATATTCACCTTCATCTGATGAATAGGTGAAGACAGTGGGGCATTTGTGGCTTGCAGCTCAGCCTAAAACATTTTTTAATGAGGGAATACAAAGTTTGTTGACAGATGGACAAAATGTACCTGAAAAACAGGGAGATTATGTTGAAAAATTATGTTTTTTTGAAGTGATTAAAATAAATTCTATAGCCACAGCTTTTGACTCACCCTGATGATACATAGAGATAGGTAGATAGATAGATAGATAGATAGATAGATAGATAGATAGATAGATAGATAATGTTGGTGTTGTAATATTTTGAAGCCAAAACTTGGAACAAGGCTTTAAGGCCCCCATATACATTAGTGTATTGTCTTCCAAACCCGCCGAGAATGATGAGTCTAATGTGTGCAGGGAGCTGCTAACTCTCCCCCAACAGATTATGTCAGGGGACAAAATTGTCTGGCAAAGTGAATATTTTCACCTGATCCCTTTGTTGTCCCAGGATATATGTTGCCAACATAAGTGTCTGGCAAAAGATTTCTCCCCTCTCCCCACTGAATACACATACATGTTCGGCTAAGCTGAACGTGTGTGTGTGTATGGAGGAGCCAGAAGAAGTTTGGACGAAATAGCTGTGCTTAGTGATTGGTTTATGAAATGATAAATAACATTTAATTAACAAGAAAACCCCTCATGGACAAAATGCAAAGAAAAACCTATTTTTAAAGAGGCTCTGGAAACCAATGTGCATCTATTTTACGAGATCAAGTTTTAATAATAGAAGCCACTAAATTAATCCAGCTTAAATATTTCATAGAAGGATGTATCATTCTTTTATATTCACAATGCTGTTTTATAAATATATATTATATATAAAACATATCTCTTTAACTATCCAGCTAAACCTTGCATGGCCGAAGAGAAATTCACAAGTGCTGACACCCTATGATCAGTGAGCTTTTCATCACCTGATATAGGGCTTCAGTAAAAGTCATGCTAGTCGCAGCCTTTTGTGACCTGGGTGATTAATACATGGGACAGAAGCCTGTTGTGTGTATAAGATAATGAGCTGACCTTTCACCTGCAGAGGATGGGCACTGGTTATGGACCCTGTGCGCACACTGCTATATTGTAATAGATCACTCGACATAAATACAGCTATCAAGGTGCAGAGTATGCAACAATTTAATAATGCGGTTTATTGGGAACCTTGAGGGACATGATAGACTATGCAGCTTCTAATTTCTCATTTCTTTCATTTTCTTCCATGCCTTGTAGTATCTGGTTACTTGACCCACAGTTCAAACCAGGCACGTTTCAACCAAGCAACATCATCCCACTTCTTTTCATCTGGCTGATCCACACACTTGATCCTCTCCCTTATGTTTTTCATGACGGAGCAAAGTAATTCAATAGCCAGCCAATCATTTCCAATATCTCACACCATTGAAACTCTACTTCATCCAATATTTATAAGACAAACACTGATCCCAGCGATCAGATACACATGATATAATTACCTTAAACACTAGCCTCATCTGTACTGCCAGGTACTCTGACACCTTCTTCACAGTTCAGAACACGCAGGGTGAGTTTTCTGTTTAGTATTTGACACCACTGGTGATAATATTGAGTTTCTCTTGGGTGAGAAGTAAATGGCTTTGTAATTAATTCATGTGTAACTGTTCCCCAGCAAAAGCAGCTGGCAAAGACTCTCTTTATTGTCAATGAATGGGGAAAGTCACTATCTCCTAGGAAGGCAAGGGTTAAAAAATGTTTTCATTAATGAATTTGATTCCCAGTCACCGGTGGTGTCAGCAGCTCTTTTGTTGTGGGATGGTATACAACACAATAGACCTGGATATTAGAATACATTGATAGGCATTCTCACTGTTTCAGGAGAGGCAACAATCATCTATACAGTACAATCCAGTTAATGGCTAACTACAACACCCAGCTAACCATGGCTGTCGATTTCTAATTGCTCATCAACTGAAATAGGAAAGACTATAAAGGTGGCCATACACATCAGTCTAAATTTGATCAAAGTGGACGATTTCTAGCTACCAAAACGATCATCCGGCGGGTGAAATTTAACAATGAACCTTAGTTTCAGGCTATTATCATCTTAAAAGAAGTCGGTCAGGTTTAATACTTTCATCTGATAGTCAGAACGAAAGATCTTATGTTCATTGAAAGATCATTTGTAGACAAAAGGTTTTTCTTTAAAAGAATGATACCAGAAAGATTTTTAATCCATTGTCTGGTTTCATTGAACATGTGTGTTCAGTCTGAACAACTGTCACAGCCAATAAAATGTGTATGGCTGTGTCTGTGAAATGATCATTCACCAGATGATTGTTCAACCGACTTCTATCTAATGTGTATGGCCGCCATATGTCTCCAACTCTTTTTAAATCCATGCCTGTTTTTGGCTTTAAAAACTTTCTTGAAAAATCTGAACATGGAAACCCTGCCTATTAAGTCAGTAAAGCAGACTGACTGTAGTTCTAAACCAGATACAGAGGTCACACTTCAGAATTCTTTAATTTTTGGTGGAGATGATAGTTTAACAACTCTTTACACTTGAGATGAGAGGGCAGAGTCACTACTATTGTTGCACTGTTTCAAGAGGAATATCAGTATATAATTATAGCATAGCATACGTCATACTCCTTAAGACAGTGCACTTCAGTTACGGAATATGGTATGGCTACTGGGCTACGCTAGGTTGCAACTGGCATAGCTCACTTCTACTTTTTCAAAACCAAAGTAAATGAAACTTTATTACATAGGTTACACTACATCAGGCTTGAATGCCTCTTTATAAGAGATAAAAAATGTAGGTGTCATTAAAACTAGCAGGGGGTTTGATAAATCAACATGAATGTTATTCTTCTCAGTATAGCTAAACAAGAAAACTGATACATATGTATATTATATGGTACAAGGATCAAATAATGTGACATTCTTCAGACTCCATATGGAACCTTCTAGATGCAAAGCTGAAATCTTGGGGATAACTGCTCTGTTTCCATATGCATTTCTATTCAGCTTCTTGTAATACCTTGGGCAGGTAATTTTTCAAGGTAATATTTTTTTGCATAGGGACTTGCTAAAAAATGAATGTTAAATCATTGAAAAAAATCTACAGTTGTCAACAGTATAAACCATTTTCTATAATATACTCATAGAAAACAAGGGTAAATTACCCCATCATTATTATCAGTTGCTTATTTAAACATTACATAAACCATCAAGCATCCGGGTTTTGAAAAAAAAAAATTATCATATTTTCAATATTATTATGACCAGTTATATTAACTGCAATACTAGTCTTTGCATTAACTCTTCTAACTGGGGCAGAAATGTATTGATGTTTAACCTGACTTAATTGAAATAACATTGATTTATGATAAATTAGTGAGACAATATGTTAAACCAATATGTTCCTTTCAAGGGTGTGATGCTACTAATTTGGTACATTCAATTAACATGGATCCACACAAATAGGCGGACACTTGACACAACTGAGACTCCCTGGGGGTCATTTATAAATCTTAAGACTTTACAAGCATAGCACTTTCTGTGAAATCCCATAGCCCATGTGTCATTGTGAATCATCTCCACGGTTTGGATTGGAATACAAATTTATGCCTTAAATAATATTTCTTGACGGTACTATCCTTCCAACTACTTGTTATATTCCTGTTTTTCTTGTATAATGGATTTTTTATATATTCCTTTTATATTTGATTTTTGAAACAACACTGATTGAGTGGATCTACAACACAATCTTTAATAATTATAAAATAATATTAACTGTTATTCTAGACAAAGAAATGTCTGGAAATAGTGAGCATGTGAATGTCAGGCAAGCATAGATTATACATATTAATTTGTAATACTTCAACTAATAAGCAAACAGTATTCAAATAAGCATTATTACGGACCGCAAATCATTCTACTTGAGAAAAAAAAAACTACCACAACAGCAAAAATGAAAATTGGCTAAATATATATGAAGATTTTACAGTGATATGGCAAAGGTCTTTGCAAAAATTACTGCAAAAATTATATTGCATTCAATTGTTACTTGAATAATATGATCATTAACAAATACAAAATAACATAAAACACATTACTGGATATTAAAAAAGATAATGAAAGCTATAACAAATATGTGTAGTTATTTTACAATAAAAATGAACATAGCTTAAGTTATTAAAATAAACAGATTTTAAAATCATCCACACTAAAATACATTGCATTCAGATATTTAGCAAGTAAACTCAATCTTGTGCTTAGAATATTTTTTAATTTATAATTTAATCTGTTACTTATAAATTAACATTTTTATAAAAAAGAAACATTTCTTTCATTAATAACTGAAAAAATTAAGTGATAAGTTGTCTTTTTTAAGCATACTATTTTTTCATAAAAAGCATGATATACAACATGATTTGACTACATTAACATTATGAAGCTAAATAGTGACGTAATAATTGCAAATACTTGCAAAAATATAACTGAAATATAACTAAGATATGTTTTATATAAATAGTCATATGTGGACATTTTTGATTATAGAAAAATTTTAGCAACAAAGAAGCGTGCACTTGTTTGCAAAAGAAACAGATATTTTTTAGTCTGCTTCTCATGCCATAGGAATTGGCGTGAATTATACAGGGGAGTAGATTGTGACTATACAATGCGTTGTTTTTTTATTATTATTTTAGGATGCACATACATGTTTTTAAATGATTCAAGGTATTGTTTAAAGTTCAGTATTTTATAGGATTCTCTGAGCCTTCACAGGGATCTATGAGTGCTATAGTAATTATTTCTTTATTGAAATTCCTGGTTAATTCTTAAAAAAACAGCAATGGAACTCTGAAATTATTACCTATTGGCAAAGATGAAGGTAATATTAACAATAATGTTAAATAAAGTGTTAATATCACTGACAAACCTTTTTTAACATTCTTACTGAAGCAAATATAAAACATATATGTAAAATATACATAAGCTTGAGATGTTTCCATATATCTGCATATTTTAGGGGTCACCTGTAGTTGAACTGTATTGTAATTTTAAGTGTAAAAAAAGACAAATTTTCCTCTGTGTGTGGTGTATGTAGAATAAGATGGCTAATTAGAACTAACTCATTGATTAAGATGTCACACCTCCCTTTAATAACATGGACACATTACTGTCTTGGGGATGGGATACTGTAAAGCAATCCACATCTGTCAAACCTAATAAAGTGTACAATAATGTATAGGCTGTAGGTGTAGTCTGATCTCATCTGGAGGAGAATTTTTACAGTTTAGCTAATTTTTACATAATACAACAAAATACAATATCCTAGTATAAACTAAGCTTCAATAAGTGAAAGCATATGCAGGTCACACATTCAGATACTCAATGTGACATCACTTTTGAAATAAAGGAGTAAAGGTAAGTATTGACTGGTTTCTTGAATTCTTCCTATCATTTTTTCTATAATTAGAACATAAACTAGTTCAAATATATTATATGTAGAGATGAGCGAACGTGCTCGTAACGAGCAATGTACCGCTTGGCTCCCCTGCGCTCGCATTGGCGCAGGCAGCCACTTCGTCCTCCTCAGGAGGACGGAAGCGGCTGCCTGCGCCCATGCGAGCGCAGGGGAGCCGAGCGGTACAGTGCTCGTTACGAGCATGTTCGCTCATCTCTAATTATATGCATTATATTATCCAACACTACCAATGTTATGCACTACACCTAAACTGTTCGGAAATCTAGGAAGCCTATAGCCCATCAGCTGCTGTGGAACTAGAAATGACAGCATACTCTCAGTATGAATGATATAATATACATTCCAATATACATTCGCAAGCTAGCCCTTTCATGACCACTACTTACTTACTTTCCATCCGTGTATACAATACACACAATGTATGGTGACATTTTGCAACATAATGCGTCTAGTTGTTGTGAATGCAGTCAAAGTCACTTTTCCTGCCTCAGACTCATTTACAGTAAACAAACACTGCATGACACCGATAATTGTATTATGATGCAAATCAAGATGGAAGAAAGTGTAAAACAGCAAGAGGTACCTCTGGGGTAATAGCCTCATGCTTGCATTTTAAAACTGTGATGCAATTAAAGGGGATTCGTTATTTTAACCTGTTGTCATTCACAGAGGGGGCTTGGAGCTTTCAATAAAGATTCACCTTGGTCATTACCTTATGAAAAAAAACATTCTTCATGATACTTTTCAACTTGGCCCTATTATGTGAGTGGAGACACTCAGTCTCTGGCTGGGAATCAATTACAAGGCAAGGGATTATTGGGTTTTGTACATCACCAGTAAAAAAAAATAATGTAATTAATTAAAAAATTAATAAGCTGTTCTCAGAGTATTTGCAAAATGGATAGGACTTATTTGCTGAACACTGATTATATACCTGGCCCTTTCATATCCCATTTAATTATAGTGGTTTTACTGCTTTACAGGAGAAAAGGGAGATGGGGGGGGGTTAAGAGAAATTGAGGGGGACTTTGTGATTGATGTCCTGTTCTCAGAATAGGCCATCAATATCAGATTCATGGGAGTCCAACTCCCAGCACCCCTACTGATTTAGCGTCATAACTGCTTAAAGAAGGGGCCGGTATTTGGATTTCCACCAATCTGAAATTGATGGTCTATCCTAAGGATATCAAAGTCCCATGAACCCCATTTAATCCTTTCTACCCCGCAGGTTTTTTCGGTCTTGCGTTTTCGTTTTGCGTTCCCTGCCTTGATACAGCCATAACTGTTTTATTTTTCTGTTCACACAGCTGTATGAGGGCTTGTTTTTTGCGGGACAAGTTGTACTTTCCAACACCACCATTTAATATTGCATATGGTGTAGTGGGAAGCAGGAAAAAAATTCCAAATCGGGTGAAATACCAAAAAAAACCCTGCAATTCCGCCACAGTTTTACGAGTTTTTTATTTACGGCGTTCGATGTGCATTAAAACTGACCAGTTACTTTCATTCTACTAGTCAGTACGAATCCAGCGATACCTAATATGTATAGTTTTTCTTGCATTTTGATAGTAATAAAAAAATTATAAAGTTGGACTTTTTTTTTTTTCATTTCTTGACCCCTATAACTTTTTGTTATTTATGTGTACAGAGCTGTATGGGGGCTCATTTTTTACGGGGCGATCTGAACTGAACTGTTTTCCTATGGGAAACAATTTTTTATATTTTTATAATATGGGTGTTTTCGCACGCGGCAATACTCACTTTTATTTTTATTTTTGGGAAAGGGGGGTGATTTGAACTTTTACGTTTTTTTTATAACTTTATTTTTTTATTTTTTTTTACACTTTTTTATAGTTCCCATAGGGAACTAGCAATCATTTGATTGCTTATATCATAGACAATGCACTTGCATTGGAGTCTATGATGATTTTAGTGCTTTCCTATGGAGCCTTATTAAAGGCAAGGGCTCCTCCGATCGCCACACGGGGGAGCCGGAGCAACATCGGAAGCGTGCGCTTCCGGTGTTTGACCGCGGCACCCGAGGGGTTAAATGTCCGCGATCGGCATTACTGCCGGTCACGGACATTAGCCCCGGGTGTCTGCTAGTGGGAAAAGCAGGTCACCCGCGGCCATCACACCCGCTCCGTGCAGGAGCGGGCGCCATCTTTAAAGTCCCGGCCAGCGCCGAACTAGTACGACACTGGTCGGGAAGGGGTTAAAGAAACACAGGCTAAATCTGCCATTTTATGCATAGTGCTGTGGCAGAAGGAGTGGTAAACGCCATAAAAGATGGCTATATTGCTGTCAATACATAGGGAACGCAGCCAAAGAAAATTTGATTTCACCAACTATATGACTTCCACTCATTTGTAAAGGCAATGCTTCAAGTAGTAATTATATATTAGGAAAGTAGTGTAAAACATTTCCCTAACATAAGCACAGATGAACCTCCATCTTAATAGTTTACATCTTTGAAAAGTCCAAAATGCAAAGATACATCCAACTGGATCCAGAATACACCAAACATGTACATGCATGCTCAGTTTGGCTGAGCCTACAACTGTTTTCATTGGTGAGAAGGGAGTGAGCTGCTGCCAGACAGTTCTGCTGGCTCCTTATCTCCCGTGAGAAAGAAGGATTCAACATGCCCAAATCCTTCCTCTATCACCATCTGTAGGGGAGAATAGGCATACACATAAAAGAGTTGGTTCAGCCCCACCAAACCCAGTTTGGCAGCCTTTGCTCATGTGTGTGGGTGTCTTTAGTCTAAATTCACAGAGTTTGGTGCCTATAGACAGCAGGACGGCTTGAAACTGTCCAGGCAAACATATTGTTGTTTATGTAATGATATGCCTTTACAGTTGGAAACATTTGCTATTCAATACAGTGAAAAATGTTGCGGATAGGACCACCAAAATCACTCTAACTGCATTCTTTTTGTACCTTAGGTGAAGGGAGAGGAAAGTGTTTGTGGAGGCATAATGCTTTGGCAACATGACCTAAAAGACATTTCATTGTATGTTCCTGCCAGAGAGGTGATTATTCTCAGGTAGATTTTTTTCTGATAGGTGTGAGTGTAATTAGAGCTGAAAAGTAGCAGTCTAGTTACACGTCTTGCTGAAAGATCTGCTTTAGAACAACAGCCGTGTTTGGTTTTTAGGTTTACACTGCAGACAAGTTGAATCCAGCAAGGAAAGCAAACAGCTAAGAAAGGTTAATTATCTACTGACATGGTATTCCCTGAAAACTGCCAGGTACAGTAGATGGCGGTCTTATGTTCTGCGTGTCTATTCATTCCATTAAACCTGACACTGTGAATCTATGACAGATATTTAAGTAATAGATGATACTGACATATTGAAATATTCTGTTCTACAGGTGTCTGTCTAAAGTGAAACGTTATGCTATAGGTTATAATTTTATATTTAAAGAGTTATTTATGATTAATTTCAACCAATTGTCCCAGTAATCAATGGGAACAAACGACCATAAGCAAGCATCTTTGAGAATCTCTGGAATCATAGCTGAAATATGTAAACCAGATTAAGGGTATGTCTACTAAGTACGGATATTCTGTGAATTTTACACCCAAGTGTAACATCCACAGTTTTACAGTGCCAGCAGTGTGGATGTGATTTTGAAAACTGTGATCAACATGCTGTAAAAAAAATCCAGATTTCAAATCAGAAGCATGTAAATGTATGCATTCTTTGCATTGCGTGGGGTGAAATCTCTGGAAAAATCCTTTTCTCTGTGGCATACTCTAAGACTACATTCACATGACAAGTGAGAAAAAAAGGCAGATAAAAATGGTTAAACTGTCAGTTTTCCATGGCTGTTTTTTCACAGATGCCTTTCTGAAGAACAGTGATTAAAAACAGTCCCCGTCAATAGTATAGGGGTTGAAATGCCTTGAAAATGCACAAAATAAGACATATCCTATTTTTTGATGGCCAGTATTCAAAGTCTGTTAAAAAAAGGACATATGAAAGTTTGAATGCACCCATAGACTGTCATTGTTCTGAGAATGGCTGTAAAGAAAAACAGCCATCACACAACCGTATGTGCTCTACTTAAAAAGGAGACATGGGTCCTCTGTTCTGACTATCAATGGGGGGTCTAAGTGGTCAGAACCCACCTAATCTAAGTTATCAGGTATCACCTATCTAGTGGATAGGTGCTAATTTTTTATTATCGGAATTCCCCTTTAGACTTAAGGCTGTACTACATTAAAAGATTTAGCAGGCGTTTGTCGGGAAGTATTTCTTCATTAGTTATAATCAGGCAGACTCTTGGCCAGTGTAATACAGCCTTAAGTCAGCCAACAGCTACATGTATGTTCTCAGTCACTCTTTTGGGTTTTATTTAATAAGGGTAAGGGAGACAAGCTTCTGCCAGACAAATCTGGAAGCTACTTATCTCCAATAGTAAACAGAATTCAGGCTTGTTGAAATCTAACAGGCCTGATCCTTGTCTACTCAACATTAATTATTGGTTGATATTCAGGATGTGCCCATGCACATTAGATCACCAATGAAACCACTAAAATTATCAAGATTCACAACATTATTTTAATGCAAACAGGCAGCTTTACTAGCATAGGGCTTTTGTTTTTCATTGCATAATTACGCTTTTCTAGAAGTACAATTGCTAAACTGAAGCTCTCAAAATATCCACATTGATTGTTAATCATCACAGTGGAGAACATGCTTCTGAATCCCACCCACAATAACATTTTCATTGTCAATCAGGGGTGATTACTCATGAGCTTATTTATGGGTTTAACAGCAATAAATTTCAAACTGTGATTAGAGGCTATCATTTGCTCATGGTGGGCCACACCTAATATGTGTAGAATAAGAATCCATCAATTTTTACCAGTTTTGACACTTGACTGAGTTCTTTCTGTAGGCTTCTTGGCACTAGATGGTTTATCCACTAACAGCCATATATTAGTCCTGATTTCCCACTGCTGGTCAATTGACAGGGAACAATATATCAGGGCATTTGGCCATTTGAATCAAGTGACCAGTCACACCATAATCATTGTGCTTACTTTGCTCATAATATTGCCACTATTCTAGTACAGTTTGGATTACTGTATATTAGCTAGAATGCCAAATGTGAGCCTTTAGCACAATGCTAAATAATACTGTACATTGTTTCTTACAGAAATAAAGCTAAGTAATGCCCCACTGTCATACAAAGCAGTGTGGTTTTGTTAGACAAAATCAAAGTGCTGTTTTGGTTTTGACAAATTTCTGAACAGATCAAGTTCCTTTCTTGTGATCTTCAGTTGTGGTTCATGACATACCTTACTGCCTTTATGTTTCGGATAAGCCTGCAGATTAGAAAATAAAGCGTATAGAAAGTATGACTTGAAGTTGAAGATCTTCATGTAGACAGAAGATTAATTTCAATCCTTTCTTTCACCAGCTGTAATGGTTACCCTATGGATAATGTAAATGGTTCCCGAGTAGTAAGTAGATTGTCTATTTCCTGCCATAGATATGTGCAGAATTTGTTTTGGTGATGATAAATTGAAATAATAAAACATTTAATAATCTCATATTTTACAATTAATATAGGAAACCTAAAGAAATGCCATATGTGGATATCAGTACACATTATATATCAAATGCTATAACAACTTCTTATACAATGTAATATCATTTACTGAAACCTGATTTACATGGGGGTGATTAGCAGACAATTGTCGGGAAGGAGGTTTTCCCCCCTACAATCGCCTTCTTGTTAGTGGAGATGAATTGCTGCATTTACCTCCACAGTATGAGGACAAGCAATGGCTACTGCTATCACACATCATCATACAGCTGCATTGTTTCTGAGCAGCAGAGTGCTGTTTAAACAGCATGATCTGCTGACCAGAAAAGATCATTTACCTGTCTGCATCAATGTTTGTTTCAACCAATGAACAAGCATTTAGTTCGTTCATCGAGTGACCTGTGGCAGCTTTTGATGGACCGATTATCGGGAATGAGCATTTGTAGAAACGTTAATTCCCAATAATCGTCGTGAGCATCGGGCCCTATAAATCGGCCTTTAGACATACACAATTCAATCAATATCTTTTTATGGTAGCTAGCATCTTTAAAATGTAATATATTTAAAAAATAAAGCATCGACAAAAGAGAAACTACTCCAATGGATGTCAAATCCCTGAAATATAATTTGTGTAATAGAATAAGCTTCTAAATATTTATCATTGAACATACTGATAAATCTGGTTAGGAATTGCTAGGAAAAGTCTGGGGGTCTCATCACAGTTCTTTGTAAGTTACCTTTATGACTTCACAGATATACAGTACATGCATTGCCAATAGAGATGAGCAAGCATGCTCGGGAGCAATTTTCGAGTAGTAGCGTACGCATTTTATAATCTGTACGCTAATGCATACACATCTTATAATCTGTACACTAATGCTTACACATCTTATAAATTTGTACGCTAATGCATACAAATTACAAGATGCGTACGCATTAGCATACAGATTAGAAGATGCGTACGCTACTACTCGAAAATTGCTCCCGAGCATGCTCGGCCGAGCATGCTCGCTCATCTCTAATTGCCAACCAGACTTTATAAAAAAACACAGAAAAGAAAGTGAAAACAAGAGTGCTGGAATATTATTAGTATAATTGCTTATGTTGAGTATATATTGGATAAATGCATTTGAAGAACATACATTGATGAGCAAAGGGTAACAATGTTTTGAACTTTTGACTTTCAGGCTCCATACCTCACCATCCACTACAGCTATAAACGTTTATAGCTGTTTATTTAGCATAGGATTAGTTATGCAGATTATTGTCATGTAACTGCATTGTTACTGTTTTGCTCCTGGTGATGGAACAATCTTTTTCTTCTTGTATACTACAAATTACCACCTGTTGTCATATTCCTAATAGCTCAGTGTATTATTAGGTTGATTCCCAAGCTAAAAGTGACTGGTTCAGCCATAAAAAAGATTTCCCAAGAAAAAAGAGACACCATCATTCAGCTCATTAATAGCGGAATCTTAGCCAAGAAAATTGCCAAACTGTATCATGTGAGCACCATAACAGTTGGAAGAATACAAAATAAAGTCCATCCATTCCAAAGCCAAGAGGTGGACGTTCAGACGAGTCAACAAGGTGGTTCATCACAAGGTCTATCAGTTCTGGCGTGACAAATATGACAGTGGAGGAGGCTCGTATGCTTCATAATAGTGATATCACAAATGTCCATGCAAGCACAATGCAACGCACATTACACAAGCTTGGAATTTTGCCCCGAAAAAAGGTGAAGAAGCCTCAACTTCAATATCGTCATAAGAAGTGTCGGCTAAAGTTTGCAAAAAAGTACAAACAGTGGACAGTAGAAGATTGGAAATGGGTGATTTGGAGCAATGAGACAAAAGTTAAAAGACTGGGCTCTGATGGGTGCGAATGGGCCTGGAAGAAACAAGGTAATTGAGAAATTGAAGGAACTGCCAAGTTCAGTGGAGGAAGCCTGATGATTTGGAGTTGTTTCACAGCCAAAGGCGTTGGATACTTGACCAGGATCAATGGTCGTCTCAATGCTGAGCTACATGTGAGTATCCTACAAGATGAGTTACTTCATACACATGGACTATTGGTATGAAAAGGATGACATAGTGTTCAAGCAGGACAACGACCTGAAGCATATGTCAAGATTGGCGAAGAAATGTTTCAATGACAATGAAGCAGAGATGCTGGATTGGCCCCCACAGACCTCACACCTCAACTTAATTGAATGCTTGTGGGTAGAGTTGAAGTAAAAGCTGTATTCGTGCCCAAGTGAGTCGACCAGTATGAACCAACATTGGGAACATGAAGAAGAGGCAGTGTTGAAATCTAAAGGTGGGTTTACAAAATACTAACAACATAACAATTAGGATACAAATGTTGCATACACTTTGCGCAAATTTTAGTTTACCAAGTATTTGTGACTATTATGTGACTAACTAACAGGAATATCACTGTAAAATAGAAATGTACGTGTTGGTGCAATTTGAATATTTAAAAATAGTTTTTATTTTCACTACTGAAAGTGAAATGTGCATGTGGAAATATTGTAGACAGGAACATGCTGTTCCCCTTCAACGTGACTCTTTTGATTGCAATGCCTTTTAAGTTCAAGAAGACTGGAATGATGCCAGGATAAGAATTTTAAACTGCCCTATAACAAATACTTCTATGGACTTTTATTAATACAAACATTCACTTCATGAGTCCATAACATTCTACTTAAATTTGACTGTGCGGATATATATCATTTTTTTTAACAGACAAAAACCTGCTAAATTCATTAATAATCAAATAAAATAATTAATGATCAAATATACATGTGTCAGTCAGACTGCCACAAATCATCCTCGTATTCTTTTCATTTGATGTAACTGATTCCTCTGCCCTGGCAGCTGTTCCAGAATTGGCATCCTCCCTCCTGCTTGCCTTTCTATAAGACTTTGAAAGCTATACAAACATTTGCTTCGGCAATTATTCAGGACCTGAACTGCTTATTGAGTGCACGAGGTATACCCTGTGCTTGACACATGCATGGGTGCTAGCCTGGAATAACATATCCTTGACAGGACCACTAGAGAAATTTGTCATGACTGGCTATATTTAGGGTAGGGTCATGTATTACTTGTGTATGCAGAGTTATGAGCTACAGATATGCATAAAATCTTCGAGTTACATTTGTATTGTTTTTAAGATTAGATACACTACAACATTGCCCTCAGTAGCATGTGCACTAATGCATAACTCAAATATTAATTGCCCGATAATTTAGTTTATCCCTCGTTAAAAAATTTTAAGACGCCAAAACTGAAATTCACTAGCTCAATGTTAAAGCTAGACAGGATTCCAGACATAAATGAATTAATTTAATTCTTTAAACATGTCTTTTTTATTCTGACCCCAGAAGAAACTTTTGAGGAAGCCATTAGAATAAAAGAGCAGACCTCTAATAGCTATGCTAACATTAGAAAAGTCTTCAAGGGAAAGAGGAAGAAGCCAGTTATCAAATTTAAGCAACAATTTTATTACTGTAGAAGCAGGAAACTGATGGGGTAAAAGTATATACCACAAGTAAAATGCATAAAATAGTTAATCTGTCTCAAAATTTACATCTATAAGGGTACAATACCCTACTTCTACAGAACCTATAATTTGCCAGCCATAAATTCTAAATGTATGGTCCATAGACGATGTTAAAAACTTGCCACATAAAATCAGGCATGCAAGTTTTCTGAGATAGATAGGTTTTATGAGATATTTTGAAATATTGGCAAAGAGTAGACAAAGGTATAAATTAAGGAAAAAAACCTTATTCATATTTTAAATGTCCCACCACTTGAGTGCTGCCACTCTGAACCAATTCGCTCTGGTCCACTGTGCCTGCAGCAGTCACATGCCATTTATCACTGTCAGTGATTGGGTATGGTGGTCACGTGAAAGATAAATGGCACACAGTGATAAACAAATTGGTTCATTCATCACAGTAATTAATCTGCTGCAGAGGGACTGTCCCTCTACCACAGTTAAACTGCATTGTTCACAATGTGATCTCAAATAAACGGCAGCTGCTCTTGTGAGAAAATCTTGTACATGAGCCGATACTGTGAGTAGCAGCACATGCTCGAACATACTCAATAACGAATCCCAACCCATATTCGTAATTGATTGTGGTGCATGTCACAATCCCAGGTTTGGGTTGGTTGTTGAATATATCTCCACATGCGCCGCTACTCACAGTCGCATTCGTGAGATTAAGATTTTCTTGCCAGACCAGTAGCCATTTTATTTTGATTGCATAGTGAACAATGCAATTTTAGGGCAGTAGAGGGATGGTACCTCTAAAATAGGTTAATTACTGTGATGAATAAATCATATTTGTGCACAGCAGTACAAACCAATTCAACCATCACTAATGGCACAGGGAGCTATAGTACTGGAGTGACAGAACATTTCCATTTTTTCCTTTATTTTATATGCTCTGTGATATTTTTTAAAACATTTTTAAAAACCTACACTTACGAGTGGACTGATATGCTCACACCTAAGATAGTTTTGTTTAGTAAATTACAAATTACATCAAATCTAAGTACAATAATCTGAGTAAAAAAAAACTATGTAAGAAAAATGGTTTTGTTTTTGTAAAACCATGAAGATGCAACTCTCACTCCATATAAATGGTCCACATTCTTCAGAAGATGGTTGTGTTGGATATGATACTGAGGTAATACCAGGTAACAGCTTCCTCCTTTAATCACTGAAAGGCGGATACCAACAATAGGCGTTGTTTGGATTTGGGAACTGTCCTCCCAACCTTTACTAATCTTGAAATGCCTTCAGGTTACAGATGGCTCATGCTTGTTTTTAGTGTCCATGCTGATATTTTGTATTCTGCAGATGTAGAAGTAAACTGAGAGTTGTATCCTTGCTCATTACCCATGTAATATTCTGCTGTTACACCTCAGATAACTGAGGAAAAGGGAAAGTGGGACAGAACAGAAACATGGCTTGAGGCACAAACAGAACAGTGAGGTTTTTCTATATATTCAATGCATTATATATTTCACCATAAAGTAGTTTCATTTTTTAAATGGTGATGGCCTATACTAAGGAAGGGCCATCAATGTTTTACTCACATGTCACAACTTTACAGGTTTATTTTTATAACCAATACAGAAATTGGATTGATTTAGCAATGAACTCTACTGCTAACTCCTTAGATTGATTTCATCCAACTGTATCTGGGCAAGGTTGTTTCCAAATTCATACCCAAAGTATTGCTATTCAGTTCATAAAGGATGTGAACCTAAAGTGCTGATGTTCCACACCTTAGTTTAATCAATAATAATGCATTGTTCTTACTTTGGTTAAGTGGACCAACAAACATACTGGGCGCAACAGAAAGAGATCCCTAATGAAGTACTAGTTTTCACTTGCGCAAAAAGTAGCAAGGGGAAGTCAGCCTTTTAGGAATGTACACCTGTGAGTATTTAATATGGGAGTGTGTGTTTGTATATTTCCACTGTTGAAATTTAGATCAAAGGTCCACAAGGTGTTGCTACAGCAAACCTCCAGGCATTGAAAAAAGGGAAAGGGGGTTACTATGATTTAGCCACCTAGACCTTTGAACTTTGCCATTGTTAACATGTTATTTCATTGGAAACTTAAGTCCTATTGATATGTTTGGTCAAGAAGACTTTGTTTCATAGAGAAACTTTAGAGCTCAATGAATTTCGCCTATTTACATATTCCGGATGTTGCAGATTTAGACCCAAGTAAGCTACAAGTAAAGGAATAACAAACACAAAAACGGGCAAATATTGAACCTGATGTCTAATCTTTCAGCAAACCATTCAGAATGCTTGTCAAAGGGAATTAGACAACCTTTGTCTGAGTTAATGAATGCTACTCTGAGGCTAATGCCACTAAAAGGGGTTAAGCATTGCAGCCGGAGAAGTAAGTGCAACCTTAGTGCTTTTCTAAGCTAATGGCAAATATTGACCAAACCAGAGCACAAAAAGTTGCTTCATGAAGGATAAATTAATGTTTTTTAGATCACTAAAGTATTTTTGCTGTAGGATGTTGGCTTGGAAGTTCAGCATAGAGGAGTCACTGTAGAAACCTACAGTGGCTACCGCTTATTATATCATTAACATGTGGCTGGTCACCCTATGGTAAGATTTTTTTTAATTTTTCACAACAGTTACAAGGGCCATAATCTATTATTATGTACATGGCATTTTTCGTTATCTGCCTGCCTCACTAAATTATGGGATTTCATAGGCTCAACTGGAAGGCTTCCTTTGTCATCTAATTTACAGCATTACATTATAGGTGACAAACATGTTTGCTCTTTTCTGAAAGGATTATATTCGTAGTCTACCTGTTGGCCTGAGTCTTTCCACCTTCAGGCTTAAGGAATATAATGAAAGTCATAAAAATACCTTCAATTCACAAAGGATTTTTTATAGCTGTGCTTGACCATAAACAAGAAGTGTTCTTCTTCTGCCACACCTTTGAATGGCTCAAAACAAGTGCTGGTGACAAGTTCTGAAATTGTTCTAATGTGTTATTCAGTCCATTGAGATGTCCTTGGAGCCTATTGACAACACGTCTGTGGTTTAAATAGCCTAAATAGATGTTTCAGTAGTAAATGACAAGTGTGAACAAAGCTAAATTTAATGGTATGACATCCACGTCTGAACTTATTACAGGCCTTGCACTTCACAAAAAAACTTTATAGCAACAGGAACTGTGTGTTAAGTCACTTCAAATTCCCTTTCAGTTTCCAGCATTGTTTGTTCCTGGTTAGTCTGATTTAAATTGAAAAATTACCGTCACTATTTCAAAGTTTCCAAGCAACAGTAATTGATAAGTTTGAATATAGGAAAAGATAAATGATAAACCTATTGTTTATCGTTGGTCTTCATTGATTGTGCCTCCATAAAAATCATCATTATCAGCGGCACAATCTATAAAGGTAAATGCTGCTTCTAGCGACATTTACAATGGCTATCGCTGCCTGGTGCATAGTTCTCATAAGAGCCGTTACTAGACAACAATAATTTCTCCCACCAAGTCAAGGAAAAAAACCTCTCCTGGCAGTGAGGATCCAATGACTTTCTAAACCACTGATTGTCCATCAATGCGTGTAAAGGGACCTTTATTCAAAGCTATACATAGAATCCAGATGGTGCATTTTATATCACTGTATCCATCCAAAGGCAAATATAGTGAAAGCAGTAAGAACACAACCATTGTTCCAGGAAAAGCCTTTGTATTTCGGCAATATTTAACCATCATTTCCTTTTTTCAAGTGTCTTCCATTCCTAATGATTATTAGGTCCAGATAAAACATTTTATACAGTCTTATCTAACACCGATATTTTGTAGTGATCTCTGTCTGCAAGTGTTTTATAGGCAATATGCAAACTGGACACTAAAGGGATGTCAACACGGTTATAATGATAGGAGACCTGTTAAGCCATTAGACTTTACCATATATTAGAATATCAAGTGATCCTACTATTTCATCTGTAACCTGTAATGAGCTCAAAGAAACTAATAGAAGTGAGAAATACTGATGTGACATACATATAATATATGAAATATATGTATAAATAGTCTGTCAATTGACATAACCTAGCTCTAAAAATTGATTTACATTCAAAATTATCTTAGCTTTAAGGTACTATTACACCAGCAGATGTCATAAACGGTCGAAGAGGTAGCGACTCGTTAATAACAAAAACTTTGCTTGTTAAAGACATAAATAATCGTTCGTACTTGCGGTCGTTACTTCGCTTTTAAATCGTTCCTTGTTATTACGTGTAAAGATGGGGGACAGATGCTTGGTCAAAAAGTATGTATGAGATCCTTAGTGAGCAGACGACTCCATATTATGCGAAAGGATCTATTACAGAGGAGCGATAATTTTTTAGCATCTGAAAGATCATGATGGACTCATCTTTGAATCGTTCATACTTATTACATCACACGGTTCTCGTTCTTTTTCGCTCGCATCCACAAGAATCTGTACAATATTCGCTCTTTGTAATAGGGCCTTTAGAGACAGAATAGATAAGACGGTATGGGTTTTTACAACTGTACTTACGGTACTTTATTTGTATCATTTTACGACCATTATTAAGTAGGTTAATTATGATTTCCCATGTCCTCACCTATAGAAAAGGAGGAATAAGAATTTAAAAAATGTGCTAATTTAAATCTGGCCATAGACATAAAATGTTACTTGGCTCACATCTATCGCTTAAGATTCTTGCATTAAAATACACAATTTGCTCACCTCATTGGTTCAAACTGTTATCTGAGTTACCTGGTTTAGATAAACCCTTCTTCTAGGTGGTAGATTTTGTCCATTCAAAAGATTCACATCAAGTAAGGGGATAAGCAGCTTGGATGCTGTCAAATGATCAGTAACCCCAACTCCATCCCCACATTCTAATGCAATTCTATTATCTCACCCTCACCGTTTGATGCGTGCTAGGATTTATTGGAGTAATTTGTTTCTACCTCTATACCTGTTGTATACTTTGCTACCTTTTCACCAATAAAAAGACATTTGACATAAAAAAAATTTTTTTGCAGTTTTCCCACAGTAAAGCTGACTGCAGGCGATAATACGACTGGGTCGTTTGTAATCAACTTTTATGGCTGGGTGAGGTACAGTGTAAATACTCATTTTCTACTGCAATGCTACTGGGATTTAAATGAAAGTCCATTGATTCTAATCAACTCTCCCCAGAGGGTAACGCCACTATTATGTTTAATATGGTCAGAAAGTACATTTTCAAAGCTAAACTGATTCACAGTGACTCCAGTTTATTTATATATTAGAGGAAGAATAGAAAAAGATGTCTCTTCAAGAATTGATCAGTTTAAAGATTTTCAGCAAAATATGGGGACTCACCTCCAGTAGACCCAAATTTTAAATGTTTAGTGGACTTTGAATAACACTTATATTCATTTTTACCTCAAAGCAACCAGTGACCCTCAAATACAAAAAGGGAGACAAGAGCGCCACATGTGCGGTATCAGTGAATAGAATGCGGGTGTGAAAGCGAATAATGCTTACCAGATAGTGTTGTGAGGAGCCACAACACCTGTAGAACACCTAGCTGGTTATTTAGTATCCCAACCAACATACGGTTGTCCTTGGCTGCAGCCACGGTCCTCTGAGTCAAGATTAGTCAAGAGACTAGTGATGATTGCACTCTCAGGCAAGGCCCGGCAGCCGCTCTATCTGTTTCCTACAGTGTCACTGTATATAATGTATGTATAATGTATATGTAATTTTATAATACTGTTGATAGAATCTTTCAGTCCTCCTCCAAGGTGGGCCCCTTCTGAGTTTGGTCCCCAAAGCAGTCGCTTTATCCTCTAAAAAGGGAGAAAAAGCAACCATACTATGTACTGGTATACATAGAGATTAGAGATGAGCAAGCATGCTCGTCCGAGCTTGGTGCTCGTTCGAGTATTAGGGTACTCGTAAGTTCTCGCTGCTCGGACGAGTATCTCGCCATGCTCGAGGAAATGGCATCACCCGCATTTTGAATTTTTGGCGGCTATAAACTCAGCCAATCACAAGCCAGGAGACTCTGCGGTACACCCAGAATCACGTGGGGCCCTTACATGTCGATAGCAGGGATTGGCTGGCCTGATCAGGTGACCCTGGAATATAATAGTGACGTCCGGCGGTGCTCGGCTCAGAGGCTCTCTGGATGTCGTTAGGGACAGATCTGCTGCGTTTCAGGGAGAGTGTTAGGGCCTGGATTTAGTTCTCTGTTAGGCAGGAGTGATATCAAAAGAACCCAACAGCCCTTCTAAGGGCTACAAGACTTTTTTTTTGTCTCCTGGCTGGCACTAGTAGTGCAGCTATCGCCATATATAACAATATTTTTTTTTTTATTGTTTTATCTCAGTGATACAAATCCATTTCATACAGCTGTGTGGAACCATTCTGTGTGTCACAGTTCAGCTGTCCAGTCACCACAAAGCACAATCCGTATTTTCTGTCCAGGTGACCCATTCTGTACGTCACGTAATTAAAAAAGGCCTTTTGCTCTCACTGATACAGCTACATTAGAAAAATCTCTGTGCGACATTTGTCTGGGTTGCAGTCAATATAGCCACAGTCAGCAGGGGCTGAGTTTGCTCTCTGATATATTCTGCATGTCACGTTAAAAAAACAAAACAAAATCAAAAATAGTTTTTTTGTTGTTTTATCTCAGTGATACAAATTCATTTCATACAGCTGTGTGGAACCATTCTGTGTGTCACAGTTCAGCTGTCCAGTCACCACAAAGCACAATCCGTATTTTCTGTCCAGGTGACCCATTCTGTACGTCACGTAATTAAAAAAGGTCTTTTGCTCTCACTGATACAGCTACATTAGAATCTCTGTGCGACATTTGTCTGGGTTGCAGTCAATATAGCCACAGTCAGCAGGGGCTGAGTTTGCTCTCTGATATATTCTGCACGTCACGTTAAAAAAAATAAAAATAAAAAAAACAGTTTGCCTAATCTATTAAAAAAATAGTGACCCATTCTGTACGTCACGTAATTAAAAAAGGTCTTTTGCTCTCACTGATACAGCTACATTAGAATCTCTGTGCGACATTTGTCTGGGTTGCAGTCAATATAGCCACAGTCAGCAGGGGCTGAGTTTGCTCTCTGATATATTCTGCACGTCACGTTAAAAAAATAAAAATAAAAAAATAGTCTGCCTAATCTATTAGTTTCAGTGTAATTGCTCCATACTGCACGGTACGTAATAACATACGTAATTTTGCTCTAACTTATCCACCTATATATTAACTTGTTCAGATTGAACAAGTTTGTGGGTTTCAGTACAGCAGGCCCATTTTTTTTTATATAATACACTTATATACAGAAAATGTTGAACCCCAGGGCTAAGGGTCGAGGACGAGGGCGTGGGTGTGGGCATTCAATTACTGCAGGGGGCAGAGGCCATGGTCCTGGGCAGGGTGAGACAGTACCTACTGATGAGGGAGCAGGGGAACGCCGCAGAGCTACATTCCCTAGCTTCATGTCTCAACTTACAGGGACACGTGGTAGAGGACTGTTGAAACCACAACAGTGCGAACAGGTGATGTCGTGGATTGCGGACAATGCTTCAAGTAATTTGTCCACCAGTCAGTCTTCCACGTAGTCCACCCACGTTACCCAAGGGAGCACTCCTCTGGCTCCTCCACCTCTACCTCCTTCCCCCCAGTCTGCCCCCTCCCAGGAAAATTTGGAATGCGATCCGGCATACTCTGAGAAACTGTTTTCTGGACCCTTCCCAGAGTCACAAACCACTTCTCAGGTTGCTGCTGACCTCTTTCCCGATGCCCAAGTTTTCCAACTGTCGCAGTCTGTGGGTTATGATGATGACATTGTTGACTTAGTGGAAGAAGTGTGTAAAGAGGTGTCAGACGATGAGGAGACACGGTTGTCAGACAGTGGTGAAGTTGTTGTCAGGGCAGGAAGTCCGAGGGGGGAGCAGACTGAGGAATCAGAGGATGACGAGGTGACTGACCCAAGCTGGGTTGATAAGAGCAGGTTGGAAGAGGCAGTGGTGTGGCCAGAGGGAGAAGCAGGGCCAGAGCTTGTGCATCAGCAGCAACTGTTTCACGTAGTGAAGCTCCCATGGCGAGGCCTAGATGTTCGCAAGTCTGGAGGTTCTTTAAAGAAATTGAGAATGACCGACGGACTGTGGTGTGCAACCTGTGCCACACCAGGATCAGCAGGGGTGCAACCACTACTAGCCTAACCACCACCAGCATGCACAGGCATATGAGTGCTAAACACCCCACTCAATGGAACCAAGGCCGTTCACCTCCTGCGGGTCCCACCACTGCTCCTTCCCCTGTGTCACTCGCTGCCTCTGCTAGTCAACCCCCTGCCCAGGACCCCGGCACGAGCGCCTCCAGACGGAAAACCACACCTTCGCCTCCACGATCCTCCACAGCGTCCACCAATGTGTCCCTGCGCAGCGTTCAGCTGTCTTTACAGCAGACGCTGGAGCGCAAGAGGAAATACAGTTCCACCCACCCACATGCCCAAGCCCTCAACGTCCACATCTCCAAATTGCTGAGCCTGGAGATGCTGCCCTATAGGCTGGTAGAGACCGAGGCCTTTCGCAACCTCATGGCGGTGGCTGCCCCTCGGTATTCGGTCCCCAGCGGCCACTATTTTTCCCGATGTGCCGTCCCAGCCCTACACCAACTTGTGTCACAGAACATCATCCGTGCCCTGACCAACGCTGTTTCTGAGAAGGTCCACCTAACCACAGACACGTGGACAAGTGCTGCCGGGCAGGGACACTATATATCACTGACGGCACATTGGGTTAACTTGGTGGAGGCTGGGACCGAGTCTGACCCTGGGGACACTCATGTACTGCCCACACCGAGGTTTGCGGGGCCTACCTCGGTCACGGTCTCTCAGACGTACTATGCCTCCTCCTCCGACCCCTCCTCCTCCTCCACCTCCTCCTCCGAATTACCATCCGTGGACACGGCGCCTTCAGTCGGTAGCTCTAGGCGCAGCAGCAGTGCCGTGGGTAAGCGCCAGTAGGCGGTGCTCAAACTGCTGAGCTTATGTGACAAAAGGCACACCGCCCAAGAGCTGTTACAGGGCATCACAGCGCAGACCGATCTGTGGCTGGCACTGCTGAACCTCAAGCCAGGCATGGTTGTGTGTGACAATGGGCGTAACCTGGTGGCGGCTCTGCAACTCGGCAGACTGACACATGTGCCATGCCTGGCCCACGTGTTCAATCTCATAGTTCAGCGGTTCCTCAAGACATACCCCAATCTGTCTGATTTGCTCACCAAGGTGCGCCGCATCTGTGCGCATTTCCGCAAGTCGACCATAGATGCTGCCACTCTCAGGGCAGCGCAGCGCTGCCTACAACTGCCCGCTCACTGACTGTTGTGCGACATGCCCACAAGATGGAATTCGACATTAAACATGTTATCCAGAGTTTACCAGCAGCGCAGAGCAATTGTAGACTGCCAGATGTCAACTTCCACCAGAACTAGTAGTCAGGTCAGTCAGATTCCTCAAGTCTACAATGAGGAGTGGACGTGGATGTCTGATATCTGCCAGGTGTTGACCAACTTTGAGGAGTCAACACAGATGGTCAGCGGCGATGCCGCCATTATCAGCCTCACCATCCCGCTGCTTTGCCTGTTGAAAAACTCACTGCTCAGCATCAAGTCGGAAGCTTTGCGCTTGTCACAAGAGACGGTGGAGGAAGATACGTTGCTTGATAGCCAGAGCACCCTCCGGTCTGTTTCTCAGCGCGTATCAGAGGAGGGGGATGAGGATGAGGAGGAAGAGGAGGAGAATGTCGGCGAGACAGAAGAGGGTACCAATGCTCAGTCCTTCTTAACTCTTGAGCGTGTATGGGCTGAAGAGGAGGAGGAGGAGGAAATGGAGAGTCAGGCCAGTGAGGAGAGGGAATTTTTGCGTGTTGGGACTCTGGCGCACATGGCAGACTTCATGTTAGGCTGCCTATCCCGTGACCCTCGCGTTAGAAGAATTTTTTCAAACACCGATTACTGGGTGTTCACTCTCCTGGACCCACGGTACAAGCAGAACCTTTCCACTCTCATCCCTGTAGAGGAAAGGAGTATGAGAGTGAATCAATATCAACAGGCCCTTGGTGCACAAGCTGAAACAATCCTTCCCATCTGATGCCGCTAGCGGCAGAGGGCGTGGTTCTGTGGGCCAAGTAGCGGGGAGAGGAGGCGAGCAGGCAGCTTGTCCAGCACTGGCAGGGGAACGCTCTCCAAGGCCTTTGCCAGTTTTATGTCACCCCAGCAAGACACTGTCACCTGTCCCCAGTCTAGGCAGAGTAGGGGTGAGCTTTACAGAAAGATGGTGAGGGAGTACCTAGCTGACCATACCAACGTCCGGACTGATCACTCTGCTCCATACAACTACTGGGTTTCAAAGCTGGACACGTGGCCTGAACTGGCGCTGTACGCCTTGGAGGTGCTGGCCTGCCCAGCCGCTAGCGTGTTGTCAGAGCGGGTATTCAGTGCAGCTGGTGGCGTCATCACCGATAAGCGTACACGCCTGTCAACTGACAGCGCTGACAGGCTGATGCTTATTAAAATGAACAAAGCCTGGATTTCACCGGAATTCAAATCTCCTCCAGGGGAAAGCAGCTAAAGATTAACATTACTTATGTATCCGATTCCTCTTCTCTACTCCTCCTACTCCTTGTCGTCTTTGCCTAACGCTGACCCAAAAAACGCAATTTTTTAGAGGGCCAACTGGCACTATTTTACCACAATTTTTCCAGAGGGCCCCCTACAGGACCTCTCTCCAAACAATTTTTCCGGAGGGCCACCTACAGGCCCTCTCTCCAAACAATTTGTCCGGAGGTCCACCTACAGGCCCTCTCTCTAAACAATTTTTCCGGAGGGCCACCTACAGGCCCTCTCTCCAAACAATTTTTCCGGAGGTCCACCTACAGGCCCTCTCTGTAAACAATTTTTCCGGAGGGCCACCTACAGGCCCTCTCTCCAAACAATTTTTCCGCAGTGTCAACTACAGACACTGTAAAACAATGTTTCAGGAGCGTCAAACAGACAGTCCAAAACAATTTTCCAGGAGGCGCAAGTACCGACATTTAAAAAATAAAATTTTTTGCTGAGGGTCGACTTTATGTACTCTAAATTTTTGGGTGCTTCACCAGCTACCTCATCTAACTTGGTCACTTGTTGGTGTCACCGCCATGCTGTGTCAGGCTTATGCCTGCATCGCGTGGCTGGGGATAGGAGAGCAGTGCTAGCATGGGCATGGGTGATGGACCTTCGTTGCACCTAGTTGGGTGCTTCCCTAACATGTGATGGGCATGTGCCTCGCCTTTCTTGGTCTGGGTGAGCACAATTGCCATGAGGGTAACCACCAGGCTGTTGCAGGAGAATTTGGGGTAATGGTGGGATTAGGCAGCCTCAGAGGCATCCATGCATGCTGTCCCTGCTGTTTCCTGTCAATTTCCGTGGTGTTTCCATCATTTTCTGAGGTTTCCAGGTTTTCACCCAGCCTTCCCTAGGCAGAGCCTTGGTCCCCTGCAAAAATGCTCTAGTCTCCCATTGACTTCAATGGGGTTCGTTACTTGAAACGAGCACCTGAGCATCGGGAAAAGTTCGTCTCGAATAACGAGCACCCGAGCATTTTAGTGCTCGCTCATCTCTAATAGAGATATATCTGTAGATACAAGTACATTGTATATGTAAAGAATACTATTGAGGTTTTTAGTGAGAAAAAATCCTCCTATTAATAGCATTGGGGTCTGTGACACAAAGCTTAGAGTGTCTGTCTACAATACAGAAGCTCCAGGGTTAAAGACCCAGCAGTGACAATATTAATAGAAGAGACAGAATAAAAGTTAAATACACAGGTGTATCCTCTGGCACTTTCCTATGCCCATCATAGCCCCAACTCTATATATGGAGTTAGAGCATAGTTAAATTATTTTATATTTTAATAGTACACGCATTTGGGAATGCGTTGATATCAATTATTATTTTATATAATTACATTTATTTTGTTGTTGTTTAGTTTATTTATCTTTTTTAAATGGAGAAAGGGGTGAGGTGATTTTTTATATATATGTTTTTAATTTACACTTATTTTTAGTTCCCCTAGGAGACTTTAAAGAAGACCTGTCACCATGCCTGTTTTAACAGCTACATGCAATCCCGATGTAATAGCAATTCTGGAGCATCTACTCTTATGACTCTATGTTGTGCCATTCCTTAATTTAAAAATTACGAGTATATTGCTAGCAGTCTGCAGTAAGGGTACAGAGAGGGTGTGTACCTGCACAGTTTCACTCTATCCAATCAGTGCTGCCATTGTCAGACTGTGCAGGTACACACGCACAACTAGTTAACACCCAGAGCACAGCACAAGAGCTGCCTGCCCTGGCTACAGCAGTATATCTCTTGTCTGGCTTACCTCGTCTGGGGTCTGTGGAAGTGGGCTCTACTGTAGTCTACAGGTACACTAGTCTGCTCCCAATAATATGAACTGTTTTGGCTCCAAGAGTATGAAGCTTCAGCCTGAGTATTAAAACATGCTGCTGCTGTGGTGGCCCTCCTCTTGTGCCCTAAGGCTTCAGGGGCATAGAGAGGCTGAGTGATCACTTTGCCTCTGGGCCCTGCTATCCCTCTGTTATATGTGGTAATACATAGGACAGCACATGACATTGGGTACATTATCTGTACTCAAAGAGTTTTCACAGTACTATCTGTGGAATTACATAGAACTGCAGATACATGATACTACAGTGTCATGCTGCTTCATGAGCAGAGTGCACATAATGTAGTATCATGTACCTGCAGTCCTGTGTAACGCCACAGAGAACACAGTGACTATTCTCTGTAAAGGTAATGTAGTATATGTTACCTGTAGTCCTGTGTAATACTACAGATAATACAGTGATCAGTCAAAAAATTGCCTATGACACCCAGCACCCCCCAATCACGTGATATCTGCATAGCAGACAGAAAAGAAATGGATGGATGGACAGCAGTTGTACAGGCATGCAGCTGCTTCATTTAACTCCATTGGCAATTGCACAACCTAACTCCATTCAGATAAGGATGAAAGGGACCCCATAATTGTAAAAGTCACATTGGTTAGATCTCCACCCATCAGACACTTACAGTATAACCTATCATGTGGATAAGTGATACACAACAGTATTGACACATCCCATTAAATTCAACCAATGACAATAATCTGTCTTGTCACTGCCAAGTTCAAAACAAGCCAGGTAGTATCTACAGTGACACTATGACAAAAAGCGTACTATTCAGTTTGCATCCAGAGCCCTACATGTCCTCAAAGTTCCCCATCGCTCTTGAGAAATACTATATTTCCTGTAACTGTTCACATGGCTTTTAACCATGCTTAACAAAGTGGCGACCTTCTTTTCTAATGGATAATGAATAGTATAGCACTATATACTACATTCCCCCACCCCCCACCCAAAAAAAAACTGTTGTAAGCATGCATTGGGGAGACTGAATGGGACTGAGATGTGCCTAGGCCACGTGGCTGATAAATGTCATGTCACTGGCCTAGGAAGAGGAGCACCACAGAATCTTCAAAGAACTGATCAGCAGGGGGTTCCAGGAGGGGTAGTCAGACCCCTGCCAACCTGATATTGATCATCTATCCTGAGGATAAGTCATCAATATCAAAATAACGTCAATTCTCCTGACATCATCAACCTGAGAGAGGATTTTCCTACTGTACAAAAGTAAAAGCTATATAAGGATGAGGACACATACTTTGACCTTGTATTCTTTGTGCTAGAAGAAGATTCAGGGATAAAAGTGCTCAGTTTTCATTTGCAAATAAGGGTAACAGTCTTTTTTGCTACATGCCAGATTTCCCCTTATGCTACTCTGCATGCTTCTGTCTACACTGAAATGGTGGTTTGAATGGAAGATCATTTTCTCTTTCAGATGACCAGCAGGCCATGGAGTTCTCTGCTCAGCAGGAATATTGCTACCCTGTAATTACAAGAGCCGTGCAGACTGCTTTCTAATGTAGAAATGTCTCAAGCTACACAATCAAGCTCCAATGAGCTTTTCTCAAGAACATTTCTATCTTTGCCCAGTGCTGCTAACCTCTTTAAATCAGTTATAATGTTAGATGTCCTCCTTTCACTGGACAGAAAACATTGCATGCAGTGTTGCAGTGTTTTTTTGTCTATTATATCTGGCTACACACTAAACTGGTGTACAAATTTCACAAAAAGGCATCAGCAGTGTCCAACTTGGGTATAGAACTCCTATTTGGACACAACTGACAAATGTTAACCCAGACAAAAGGCACTTTTACATGGGGGAACAAAACTTCATATGAATAATCGTTCCTGAAACTTGACCAGTGTAAATGCCACCGAACACCCAATCAACAAACAAATACTTGTTCATCATGTGAAATCTTCATTGATGTGGTGCCCAAAATCATTATCATTACTACACAGATTATTCTATGAAGGAAACAGGGATCTGCCACCTAGAAACATGGAAAGTCTATATATCTATGGGGACAAGCAACTGCAGTAGCATGTAAATGCAGCCATCACCTCCGCTCAGGATCAG
Organism: Rhinella marina; assembly: GCA_900303285.1. Taxonomy (NCBI): domain Eukaryota; kingdom Metazoa; phylum Chordata; class Amphibia; order Anura; family Bufonidae; genus Rhinella; species Rhinella marina. The sequence continues at coordinate 155,285 of ONZH01015021.1, read as the reverse complement.
TCAATTATCAGGAACAAGCGTTTTTTCCCTAGAAATTGCCTGGTAAGTATGTCTATAATTTGATTACACACATTCATAACATGCAATTCTAAATGAACAAAAAAGAAGTTTTATTACCATAGCATCTGGCATACTGTGGCATATCCTCAGGTCCCACCCCAGGCCTCCTCACCTATACGGAGAATGCTTGCTTGGCTGTTAAGGTAGCTCTCACAGACTTGAATGAAAGGATCTACAGGGACATTTCACCTTTTATTCTCCTAAAATATGTAGCCACCAGAAGTCCCCAGACCTCACAAAATGGGTGTCCTGTGGATATGCTATAAATGTCTGTTTGGAAAACTCCTTTACCTATAGCTGTTAGTTTCTTACTTGTATCTTACTAGAATGAAAACATTTCTGTCCATTATTTCTTAACATACTATCAGAACACATGATAGTCACTTTTTCCACAAGGCAACTCACATAGAAAGTTGTGCATTTAGTTGCAGACAAACTAATGTAGATACCACTGTTAGTTTATTTTTAAATTGCAACCATATGCTTAAGAAGTGACCAAGTGCGTGGTAATCGCTCAATCTAAGACTTACTGTGTGGGTTGAACTTACTCAAGTATGAGTAAAGCAAACTTGTCTTGTAATTGTCTGCATGCTGCTTTACAGGTACATGTGCATTCAATTTAGATATGTAGAAGCTTGACAGTACAGACTAAAGGCCTGTCTAGGTCACTGTGTTTTTGCTGATTCACAATTCTTTCTTGCAATTGTTTAGTTTTGCCCTAGTGCACCAGAGCCAGAGATGACCAAATCTCCTGCTCTCTGGTTTGTTCAACTGTTTGTCACAATGTTTTAAAATTCCAGTTTCCTTACACATTTTAGACTATATACATGACTACAGTTAGATGATACCTAATTTCTGAGACACCAAAGCGTGGGAAACAGCTCTTAGATGCTTTACAATAAATTGCTGCCTAAGCTGAAGTAGTCTTGTGAGTTTAGTGGTAATGATACAGAAAGAGAAATAACATTGCCACTTCTGCCTCTGGTCCATATACAATTACCTTCATCACACACTATCATCTGAATGTTTGGTTTTGCATGGTGCAGTATAAGGCCCTATGCATTTTTATGGTTGTCCTATTATAAACCCATGCAAAGTAGAGAATAAAAGGCCTTAGAAACCCTACATTCAATCCAATAAGTGATATAAAAACACAGTGACAATAAAGATTTTACTCTGTCAAAATAAAGTCCTGGCAAAAGGTAGAACAATATCATCATGATATAATAAATCCATTTTCCGTATGCCTCATCAGAACACACTAATGTAATACAGGGCAGTTTCTCATTCCAACAGTGGATGGCCTATACAAATAGTCAACATAATTCTTGGAGCTCAGATTAATCCTGTTCACACCGGGAAGAAAAATGGGACACGCTGAGAATTTATTCCGTCACTTATCGCCAGAGGAAGCCTTGATTACAAAACACTAGGTCGGTCCAGAATAGTGTATCCATGTTTTTTATTAAGAAAATATTTTAATGGAAATATGACTATAATAAAACATTTACTCCCAAATTCACTCCAGCAGTTTGTACTATCTCTCCTTTGCTTTACCTCTCACTCACAAATATAGTGATTAATATAATGAAAAATCCAGTTAATCTCCACACCAAGGTTGGGTTGGGACATTGTGGATTCAGTGTGACCATGTTACAGAACCACTGTTACGCAGGTCCCCATGGGTCAGCAGCAAACCACAGTGGGACTATTCCAAGAGGTAGCAGCCTGGTGGCTCCCCTGCAGTGAAATCCAGATCTCTGTATGGGGTAAAAGGGTGAATGCCAGGACACCATTGGGTCTAACCCAAAGTTAAATGGGTTGGTTTGCACAGTGATTCTACAGCCATTGCCGTAACATGGACACAGAGGAGGAGGAGGTTAACCACTGCAGCACTGAAAACAGAGATACAATGAATACATTCCCTAGCTCACACAGAGGAAGCCAGCACCTGCTTGCACAGGACAGCGGTGTTCTTGAATCACCACTGTATCAGTTCCCCACGTCTTTCATCCAGATTCCATCAGAAGGGTAGGGGCATCAAAATTCTCCAGAATTTCTGCTCTTGTCCAAAGCTCTCAGAAGGGAGGAGCAGGACATCTGGAATACTGGTTGCGAATGACTAGCTTAGCAACTCTCTTCATGCAAGCAGAAACTTTTGATAGAGAAGACTTATTTTCATACCCAATCTGAAAAAAAATACTGGCAGAAGAGTTAGATAATGGTACTTCTGCATCAATGGTTTTTCAAATAACACCACTAGGTTTACTTTGACATGTTCAGATTTGGCTTGGGTTTCAGGTAGAGACAGAGGGTAGACTCATCCCTGGAGTGGAGTGGTACCCAGGACCAGGTCAACAAGATCACAGGCATTTGCAGAAGGCAGATCTTGCAGATGTTGGGGTACAGGTGAATTCTGAACAGGCTGCACAGTAGTCAGGCATTGGGAGTACCAGACAGAACTCCAACAAAGAACCTGCCCAAAGTTTCAGTCGGAAACCAAACTGTGTAGATGGCAGAAAGGCAGTCCCAGCAGAAGTGGATAAGTAGACAGAGGCAACACGTACAGGGAAATTTCCGAATGGAGTGCAGACACTTGAAGCTCTAGAGGCATGGTGATGTACTAGATGGTCTCAGACAGAAGATTTCCATTGATGGAGGTCATCGCCAAGGGCTTTTCCAGGCTATGGACAGATATATGGTACTGGTTAACAAAGGCCTGATGCAGGAAGATTCCTGCTAAACCAAAGTCTAGGAAGGCATGGAAGGTAAGCTGCTTACCACCACAAGACTAAGATATACAGTACAGACCAAAAGTTTGGACACACCTTCTCATTCAAAGAGTTTTCTGTATTTTCATGACTATGAAAATTGTAGATTCACACTGAAGGCATCAAAACTATGAATTAACACATGTGGAATTATATACTTAACAAAAAAAAGTGTGAAACAACTGTAAATATGTCTTATATTCTAGGTTCTTCAAAGTAGCCACCTTTTGCTTTGATTACTGCTTTGCACACTCTTGGCATTCTCTTGTTGAGCTTCAAGAGGTAGTCACCTGAAATGGTATTCCAACAGTCTTGGAGGAGTTCTCAGAGATGCTTAGCACTTGTTGGCCCTTTTGCCTTCACTCTGCGGTCCATCTCACCCCAAACCATCTCGATTGGGTTCAGGTCTGGTGACTGTGGAGGCCAGGTCATCTGGTGTAGCACCCCATCACTTTCCTTCTTGGTCAAATAGCCCTTACACAGCCTGGAGGTGTGTTTGGGGTCATTGTCCTGTTGATAAATAAATGATGGTCCAACTAAACGCAAACCGGATGGAATAGCATGCCGCTGCAAGATGCTGTGGTAGCCATGCTGGTTCAGTATGCCTTCAATTTTGAATAAATCCCCAACAGTGTCACCAGCAAAGCACCCCCACACCATCACACCTCCTCCTCCATGCTTCACGGTGGGAACCAGGCATGTAGAGTCCATCCGTTCACCTTTTCTGCGTCGCACAAAGACACGGTGGTTGGAACCAAAGATCTCAAATTTGGACTCATCAGACCAAAGCACAGATTTCCACTGGTCTAATGTCCATTTCTTGTGTTCTTTAGCCCAAACAAGTCTCTTCTGCTTGTTGCCTGTCCTTAGCAGTGGTTTCCTAGCAGCTATTTTACCATGAAGGCCTGCTGCACACAGTCTCTTAACAGTTGTTGTAGAGATGTGTCCGCTGCTAGAACTCTGTGTGGCATTGACCTGGTCTCTAATCTGAGCTGCTGTTAACCTGCGATTTCTGAGGCTGGTGACTCGGATGAACTTATCCTTCGCAGCAGAGGTGACTCTTGGTCTTCCTTTGCTGGGACGGTCTTCATGTGAGCCAGTTTTTTTGTAGCGCTTGATGGTTTTTGCAACTGCACTTGGGGACACTTTCAAAGTTTTTCCAATTTTTTGGACTGACTGACCTTCATTTCTTAAAGTAATGATGGCCACTCGTTTTTCTTTACTTAGCTGCTTTTTTCTTGCCATAATACTAATTCTAACAGTCTATTCAGTAGGACTATCAGCTGTGTATCCACCTGACTTCTGCCCAACACAACTCATGGTCCTATTTATAAGGCAAGAAATCCCACTTATTAAACCTGACAGGGCACACCTGTGAAGTGAAAACTACACAGGTACCTACCTCTTGAAGCTCATCAAGAGAATGCCAAGAGTGTGCAAAGCAGTAATCAAAGCAAACGGTGGCTACTTTGAAAAACCTAGAATATAAGACATATTTTCAGTTGTTTCACACTTTTTTGTTAAGTATATAATTCCACATGTGTTAATTCATAGTTTTGATGCCTTCAGTGTGAATCTACAATTTTCATAGTCATGAAATTACAGAAAACTCTTTGAATGAGAAGGTGTGTCCAAACTTTTGGTCTGTACTGTAGGTGAAGTCAACTTTTGAGACAGCTGGTCTTCACCTGAAGCTATCTCTCCTATGGTCCCTAGGCGTGGGGTCCCAACCAGTGCTCACATAGTGTACCTTGTCTTTGGTATATAATACAGGCATAAGGTGTTGGAATGCCTAGGCAGATATTCTTCTTCAAACAACATGAGTCTATCCACTTGCATGGGTTCTGGTGCAGGCAAAGAAGAAGGATCTGTGGAAAGTGGAGTCTTCTCTCTTTTAACACATTCCTGGAATCAGAGACCAATGTGATTAGCAAGTGAAATTAAACTTTCTACTGTAGCCAGGACATCATGACCTACCAGTTTATCCTTAATATGAGCTGAGTCAGCTGACAGGCCCTCCCAGAATGGGGCGACTAGGGCCTCATTGTTCCAGGTTACCTCAGAGGACTATGGAATATGGAATTGTATGGCATAATGCATGACAGACATATTACAATGGCTAAGTTTCAAAAGGGAGAAGGCAGAAGAACATGTACATTCAGGTTCTTAACAGACTCTGTAGAATGTGGCTAGCAACTCATTCAGATTGCTGGTCACAGGATCGCATCTCTCCCATAACGGATTAACCCTTTCAGAAAAAAAATGCAGTTGCTGTTTAAAATGAATAAAGCACTGGTTTAGGAAGCAAGGACACAGCTTGAAATCGGCATTATAGAGTGGTGGTAGCAGCAGACGTAAACCATAACCTTCAACAGGCAAGACTTGAGGCGAAGATGGAACTGTGGCTGAGGTAGCGATTAAAGCATACAGGCAGGTCATGCTCCAAATCCAACAGATGCCCATGACATTGCCAGGTAGTGGTAAAGGTAAGGTATTCTGAGGTGGATCCATGGCCTGAGCAAACTATTACAGACAATGTTTTTGGAACCACTGAGCCAAGCAACCGGTTTAACTTAGGGCTAGACCTAAGGATGTTATCCTTCCTCCTATTCACCTTTTAAACCCTATATAGGGATCTAGACTTTGCTGCCAGGGAGCCACTGGGATCAGAAACCGGTGCGTGTCATCGAAGGAACAGGCAATACAAATAGTCAGGAATCAGGCAGAGGTCAGGTCTGGCAGAGTTTGTACAAATCTGTGAAACAATCCAAAAGTCAGTGCAGGTTTCACAGAAACAGTATGGAGAACAGGCATAAGTCAGGAACCAGGAAACAGACAAATGGATAATAGTTCATTTACAGGCTCAAGCCAGCTAGAGACCTAGCACGATCTGTAGAAACCAACAGAGATCAGTTGAACAGTCAAGAGCTGAAAGAATCAGCCAGAAATATATAGGAGCAGTTGCAACTGCACAAATCCAAACAGCAGCTCACAGAGAAAGAGATTGACCACTACAGAACTGAAGAAATGTACAGTGGCTACAAGCCCTAATTCACACACAGGAGGCCAGTACCTGTGCATACAGGACAGTGGAACCCATGAGTTGCCATTGTAACAGACCCCCTGATCATGAGGTGACAGTCATATTATGGAAGAGATAAATGATTGAGTGTTCTCTTTTTTAGTTCTCATGTAAACAAGAGCCTTTAGACTTGTGCTTGTTCTTTCCTTTTGGGGAAAGAAGTGGTAAAAATGTTATTGACTACTTGTGTTTGGGACTGTTTCTACTTGTCTTGTTTAGAACCCCTGCATTCTTAGTAGTACTACTGTGGTTTATTCTATAGTGACTCTTGTTATTGCACACCCAGTTTGTCCATTTTATTACTTGGATGGCAATTCATTTAAAAGTCTTTGTGTAATACTCAGGAGCGTAGCTAAAGGCTCATGGGCCCTGGTGCAAGATTTCAGGTTGGGCCCCCCTTCCCTCAGGGCTTTGTGGCCAGGGACAGGGAAGCACATATCCTTCATGCTGCCTGAGGCAAATATTGAAATGTCACCCCCCCCCCCCCCCCTGCCAAATTCTTGTCCTAACCCCTTCCCTCCAGCCAGAGGTGTAAGTTGACCAGCATGCACTTTCTATAATACCAGGGTTTTTTTATGCGGCACAAGGGTCTTTGGGCCCCCTTCAGGCTCCTGGGCCCGGTAGCGACTGCTATCTCTGCACCCCCTATACATACGCCCCTGGTAATACTGTAAATCTCCGTTAGATAACACTCATTAGAAAATTATCAGATCTCGTGTTTTTTTTCTGTGAAATAGCATATTTAGACTCTTTGCTTCTAAAAAAAAACCTCAAAAACTGATGAATCGGTCACTTAATAAGTAATATGTCATTAATAGAATACCATTAAGAGATTAAAATTGAATTGAAAGATAACATTGGTTATAACTCAAAAAGTATTGAAATTTGAATAGACTATTGCAAGACTATCAAGGACTTAAACCACTAGAAGAGAGGAGTTTCTTGAATTTCAATCAATTGAGCTGTCAAATTTGTTCCAGTCTGGAAAAATTCGACCCAAATTAAGAGTTCTCCATTCTTCCTGAAAAGCTGTTTGTGACACCCTAGGCCTGGATCCAACCCCACTTAAAGGGGTATTCCCATCTCACAAATAGGCAAATCTTCTAAACTTTACATTTTATATAAATACATTCTATTAGTAATAATATTGGTATGGCTATATCTAACTATACAAACTACATTTGTGAGATGGGAATACCCCTTCAAGCAAGGACAGATTAGTAGTGCCAAAGTGACAGCAATATATAAGACTGTGGATAAACGGATGGTAGCCGGTGGTAACAGCTTGTTTAAAAACACTGTCAGATTTTTTATGCTTTAAAAAAAAAAACAGTCCAAAAATGATCTCTTTCTAGGGGCAGTTTCCTGTTGGTGTTTATAAACATATGGTGGTATCAGAAGAAGAAATAACTTGCTGTTTTTAACAAGTGATGTGAAAAAGTATCCATTTGAGGAGTAGCAACAGTTTTGTATTTTAAAGATAATATATATTGTTATGGACAGTGAAGAATCAATGGCTTTTTAGAAAAGCCATAAAAATTACCCTTTTTTGGAGTAGATTCAGGTTTCTTATACTATGCAGGGTACAGTTTCCAGCAGCAGCAGCAGAACAGTATGGAACATAATGGACAAGGCAGGAAACGTACGGCTGTGTAGGTGTAGCAGTAATGGCAACATAGTATGGAACATGTCGGACAAAGCAGGAGGTGTGTGGCTGTATAGGGGTAGTGGTGATGTAGATTGGGCTGATACGCATTAATAAAAAAAACTGTGCACTAACTTTATATATTGCTGCAGTTGTGCACCATTCACAGCAAATAGTTTGCAGCCTGAGTTCAATGACACACTGACTACACTCACCTGTTAATGAAATCTAACTAGCTATTGTCTTCCCTGACAGTCAACTCTCTCTGGATTCCATGTTTAAAGGTAAGACTTTTTATTTTCTTTCTGTCTGTCAGATGTCCTATTGAATCAATTTATAGGCCAAGAAGACACATAGATTCCCTGGTTGGGATTTTATATAGTGTCTTTGCCACATGTCAATATCATCCCTCCTGATTGGCTGAGAGTGACTGAAAGGCAATAAGGACAAACTCATTAAACAGGGCACCATCTGGAGTCATGTGTTCCTCTTTCTTCAGCTTCCCTGCCCTGAAGTGCGGTCTTCTGGTCAGTGAAACAGCAGAAATCATTTTGAGTGATTTGTCCAAAATAAATCACAAAAGTTTCAAATTTGCCAGAATCTGAACTTTTTGGGAAATTCGTAATTAACTCATTTCATTTAAAATCACCTTGCTCATCTGTAACCAACAGATATGTTATGCAGTGTTATACCTGGAAGTCACTCTAAGAAAATTAATATTTCTTTAGTAAAAAAAATAGTTGCACAACATGAAATGGACAAATGGATGGCCTTTTATTACACAATTCTCTACACAGCATGACTATGGCATCAATATCAAGGTAGTATGTTTGACTTTGCACTTCAGTCAGCATGCCTCCTAGCAGGTGTAGCTTTAGTTCAAACACGCTGCACAGCTGAGCTAGTAAAACATTACCAAAATAGTAAAGGAACTGTCCAGGGATTTCAAGGGGCAAGAATCTGACACACACTTTCTTAATATTTTCTAGTCTCTAACCTGCTCACTGACTATGGAGAACCAAAACATTCTGCTGCAAATCCCTGCATTGAAAATACTCTCAGCAGCAAAAGGGTTAAGAAAACAAAAGACCACCACACTATTAGCTGCCAGTTGTCATCTGAACAGCAGTTGTTTCCAAATGGCTTTGTTTGCACAGAGAACCTAAAGGTTGCAAGGTTGCATTTTTCCTAAGCCGCCACTTTGCATATAACTTATTGTGTCCTTGGAAAATACCATTCACCTCTGGTTTGGGCTTTACTCACCTATGAACAATACTGCACATCCAAGCTTGAGCTTCATAGAACTAGATCAGGTTCATCTCTACTGACATGTCTCCAGTGTTTACTGCTGTTGGTGTCTGCTGAAACTGATTCAGTGCAGTATCAGATGGATTACTTGTATGTCTCCATTATAGAATACACAAACAGAAAAAATATGAGCTATAACAATATTTGTTACTGACACAGTCAAATAAGCAATACAAGAATTTCGTTTGTCACATCTTTAAAACTATCCCATGCAGATTTCTAGTTAAGGCCCTTTTAAAATGAGCCGAAGATCTGGACAATTATCAGGTACAAATGTTTGTATGAAAGTTCACACCTGATATTTGCCCTTTGTAAAGGTGCTGCGGCTCACCCAAGGCTCATTCTTTAGGCGATCGCATCTTTCGTGTGGCATTTGAGATCATTGTTTGTGGGCACACATGACCCTGTGAAAGCAGGGATGTGCTGCTCACAAATAATGAGGACAAATGATCTCAGTAGTGATCCTTCATTACCATACAGAGAAGATGACTGCTGTGTGCAAATGCAGTTCTACTGTGGCTCTACTATCGGGCAATGATCAGGAATGAACAGTTAATTCCTGATTACATCGTGGTGCATTGTACCATGTACAAGTGTCCTTATTCTTCACAATCCTTTCTCCAGCCTGACTCATGTAATGTACATGGCTGCTGCTAGTTCTTTGATTGGCATGTAAGTATGATTGTGGTTGTACTTACTGTTTTCAATGAAAAATCTCAGTTATACCCTAATATCAAAAGGCTGGCTATAAAAATTTGGCATCTAAGCATATGCTCTCTCCCACAGTTGTCTCTGCTTGGTAAAAACTTATAGGTAGTGCAAAAAATGGAGATGTAGATCGCATTTATGTTCCTGTCAGAGCCAGTGTAAGATTGACTTTATGAAACTACTGGAGGTTCAAAGTGATGGCATATCCTAAGAGTATCCATAACAAGACATTTTTTAGCAGCAGAGCTAAAATGTTGGAAGAAGTTAATAGACAAAACAAGAAGAAAAGAAAAAAAACAACAAACACACAGATCCAAATATGTCTATTATATAATTTTACTATTATTTGTAAAAAAAAATAAAAAAAAATGGTATTTTGATGAAAGAAGCTTGATAAAATCTTTGGCTTTACAGTACTGCAGCCTTTTATATAAACAGCAGGAGGAGAACCATTAATAAGCCAGATTGGCTATATGCAAAAAGCCAACCACTGGAACAAGTACATCTTAATATTCACTAGTATAAGAATAAGTAAGAGAAATGAATAAATGATAAATAATGGATGACATTATGCCTGCTGCCATGGACCTGATATTTTCTTAAAGAGGTTGCCCGAGTGAAATAAAAGTGGGCCCATGTCAGTAAATTCTTAGAGTCACAGCTCTGGTCCTCCTCCTGCTGTTCATATAAAAGGCTGCAGTGGTGAAGTCAAGGTACAGTATATGGCATATAACCACTGCAGCCAATCACTGTAATGTCTTGTGCCATATACTGCTGAAGACAGTAAATGACTACAGCGGTCACATACTGCATACCTCTATATCATCGCTGCAGCTTTGTGTACAAACACCTGGAGGACAACCAGAGCTACAGCTCTAATAACAGTGGGGAAGAAACAGGTGAGAATATGATGTTTTATATTTTATATTTACTATTATGAGGAAAATCTTGGGGCAACCCCTTTAATTCTGATCCTCACAGCCAGTTTTCTAAGTAGGCTCAAAAGGTGCCTATGGTTGGCCAGGAAGGAAAGGTTCCTCAGGATCAGGGCTGGATTACAGCTCATACTGCTCATGCTCGTGTTGTAGTTTCTATTAATTTCTGATACAAATAGCACCATTAAAGACTGTGAATAGATATGGTTTTAGGTATGAATGCAACTTTTAAAAATGTTGTAGTTGCTAACTATGGAATGCGTCTTATCAATATTTCCACTTTTCCACCCACTTTTCAATCTTCGCAAAAGTGATGTTAAACAGCAGAGTTTTTATACCAGTTTTCTGGTATAAATGATGGAATGATAAATTTGCCCCATAATGTCTACTTGTGGGTACTGCTGTAACTTCTGATTCATTTAGATATGGATATTTTAATAGTTGGGATAGAAATGAGGGCTTTGAAAGTATAATCTTTTTTTCACAACTAAAGTACTTTTTTATGAATTTTTAAAAATATTATTTATAAGATACATGTATTTTGATCTAAAAAAAACAAAATTATACGTAATAAATATTGCTTTTATCACATCATGTTACCCTATCTAAAAGGTGCTCTTAGTATTATGTTAATAGAAAACACTCTCCTCTTGTGTGTACTCAGACTCCCTGATGACTTGACCTCATCGCATGGTTGGCTACCTTGTGTCTACTGTTGGGTCACCATGTAGTGTTTAAAAATCCTCTAAGATTAGCCCTTGACAAACTTGGTTGAGTCAGGAGGTGCTGTTGTAAAGTTCATGGCAGTCCTCTGTCATCCTCACCCTGCTTAAATGTCCACTCAATTCACAATGATAAATGTTCAAGCGGTTTGAATGCAGTAGAGTATGAACTTTAAAGGTCAGCTGCGGAAGCTTAAGCCATTCCTTAAAAGACATGTTAGTTTAGTGACATCTACTGAGGATTGACCTCATAAGTCCTCACAGCAAAGCTAGAGAGCAACACAGGGTCACCAGATTTAAAGCACCAAAGGACAGTGTAACAAATACTCAAGGCTTGTCTTTACTCACCAGGTGTAAGAATATTTTTGGGTGAAATGTATACTCAATTCTTCACGTCTTTGAAATTAAGATCAGGCTTTCATCTTGACTCTGATTTTGATTTTGAGATTTTATTTTGATCTGTTCTTGGGCGAGAAATTAAGATTTTTGGACAAACAAATACTGATGTCCATTACAGCACAGTTTGAACCTTAGTAATGTATACATTTATGTGTAAGCTGTGTAAAATTACATATTTCTAAATGTTTCCCAAATATCAAAGTGTCTGTTGTTTGCAATACTATTTTACTGTTTTTCTGAAAAATATTTGGAGCCAAAATTTCTTAGCAAAATAATGTTAGTTATGACAACAATTCTTTTCAACCGCAATTTCATAGTGAGGGTTACTAATATACTGTGTACTATTTCATCTTGGTTTTTACAGGGTATCTCCAATGATGACTGCATACATTTCTCCCGCCAGAATTTTAAAAGTGAAAGCAGAAAATGCAGCCAGAAGAGCAGACATGCTACTGACACTGAAGGATCCAAAAGAAGCTATGCAGCAGAGGTTCACAGCATTATCTTACAATTCCCTGTGCAACCAGAGTGTTCTCCTGGTTGTGTTTTCCAATACCACTTCTTGTGTTCCTGTGGAACTCACAACCACAGCCATTATTGGTGGCACCAATATGAGTAGAGTACTTACAATTATTATTTCATTAGTACTGTGATAATTAAAATCTATGAAAGCGTGTACATCCAACAAATATTTCTAATTAATAAGTAGTAGTTGCATTCAGAACAGTATTATTTATCTTTTAGTTAATATTCATGAGTATATTACCTCTTTTATCTGCAGAAATAAAAAAGCATTATCAGGAAAACAGAGGCATGAAGTGGAGGGGAGGAAACAGGTGGTGATTGATTTTGTTGCTTTTTTGTCAAAGATGCATAGACAGTCATATCAATAAAATACGTAAAACATGCAGAAATGGGAATCAATATTTTCCTATTTTTCTTTGCAGCTTTTAAGGTTAAAGAGCAAATCATGTCTTTAGACAAATATTTGAACTCTTCCCCGAATGATAATCCTGGTATGAATGTTGCCTCGGTTCCACATAATACCTCTGCTTGTAACATAGTGACGTAAACTGTAAAACATTAGTGAAAAATCATAATGGCAAGTACAATTTGGAAACCAATGTTAAAATATGTATAATAATTATGAGATGGCATTATATGTCATTATCCGATAACATTGTATGATCATTTTTGAGCTGCTCCTTTTTGTCTTTCCAAAGATCTTTCACACCCATGAATGACTGGTCACATTTTTTCTGCAGAAGATATCCAGTTATAATTCAACAATAAAGAAAAGTAATATTGCAAGCATCCCTTAATGTTAATATTAGCAATTGTATGTATGTCACTTTAGCAACACTCTAAATGAGCATTGTTAAAGATAATCCATCTTCAACATTCTATTGAATGCTAAATACAGCTTACTGTAAGATGCAGAAGTCGGCTTGCAAGCCTGCCTCTGCTCTCCCCAGCCAATGCATTCTTAGGTGTAACTAACCTATTTTAACTAGGGTTTACTATGATTTGTACTGAGTCCCTTCCCTGTACTGAGTCCCGTCCCTGTCTATATAATTTGTTGTCAGCGTTGAATGATGCAGTTCTGTTCCTGCTCCATCTTAAAAGCATTAACTGGAAACTCACTGGCAAGATAAAGCAGTGAGCTGCTGATCAGCCCTGACAGCAAGTATATTATTTGCCTATGTTTAGCACATACTGTTCAATACAGGGTTATTTTCAATCTTCCCAGCACTTGCTAACTGACCAGGGGTGATACTGGCCAATTAGAGAGGAGCAGAGCTGTAGTGTAGTAGCCCTGGCCCTGAAAGTTGGTGTACTATTGCTTGTGTACAGTACTTACTGTTCACTGCAGTGCTGTTCTCTATCCCCCAGCATTATTCCTGGTTAGTATTGGAAAGGGGAGACTTTAGAGACAGTTTTTACAACCCCAATTCCAGAAAAGTTAGGCCGCTGTGTAAAATCTAAATAAATGTAAAGAAAAACAGAATGCAATGCAAACTTTATGGTAGCAACACATCTCAGGGGCAAAGTTGGGACGGGGCAACAAAAAGCTGGAAAATTATGTGGTACTAGTAAAAAACAGCAAAACAACAATACAAAAACGGACTGAGTATAAAAAGAGCATGGCAGAGAGGCAGAGTCTCTCAGAAACAAAGATGGGCAGAGGTTCACTAATCTTCGAAAAACTGCATCTAAAAATTGTGAGGGAATTTCAGAAAAAAGTTCCTCAACATAAAATTGCAAAGGCTTTGAATATCCCACCAACTACAGTACATCATGTCATAAGGGAGCCAGCAATCAATATTGGATGCTGGTGATCTATGGGCCTTCAGGTGGCACTGCATTAAAAACAGGAAAGATAATGTACTGCAAATCAGTGCATGGGCTCAGGAACACTCCCAGAAATCATTGTGAATACAGTTCACCATGCAATCCACAAATGCAAGTTAAAGCTGTATGATGCAACTAAACTGCCAAATGTCAACATGATGGAGAAATGCCTCTGTTGTCTCTGGGCCGAAGTTTATTTAAAATAGATGGAGGCAAAATGGAAAACTGTTCTGTGGTCAGATGAATCAAAATTTGAAATTGTTTTTGGAAACCACGAACACCAGGGGAGATTTATCAAACTGGTGTAGAACTGGCTTTGTTGGCCATTACAACCAATCAGATCCCATCGTTCATTTTTCACAGCTTCTTAAAAAGTGAAATCTGGTTTCTATGAGCAACAAAGCCAGTTCTACTTTAAACCAATTTGATAAATCTCCCCCACTGTGTTCTGCGGACTCAAGAGAAGAGGAACCATCCATCTTGTTATCAGCATATAGTTCAAAAGCCTGTATGTCTGATGGTATGGGGTTACATAAGTGTCTATGATGTGGACAGCTTACACATCTGGAACGGCGCTATCAATGTTGAAAAATATATGGAGGGTTTACCATCCAGACATCTCTTTAAGGGAAGTCCATGCATATTTTGGCAAGACAATGCTAAACCACATACTGCATCCATCACAACAACACAGCTTCGCAGAAGAAGAGTCCTGGTGCTGAACTGGCCTGCCTGCAGTCCACATCTTTCACCAATACAAAACATGTTATACATCATGTTTGTTGAGCAGCCACAATCCTACACCAGACGAGAATGGGCCATTTCCCTCCCAAAACTCCAGAAATTGGTCTTCTCACTTCCCAGACATTTTTCTTTAAAGGAAAAGGGAATGCTACACAATGGTAGACATGGGCCTGACCCAATCTCTTTTTAATGTGCTGCTATGAAGTTCACAGTGAGTTAATTTTTTCATGAAATGGTAACATGTCTCCCTTTAAACACCTGATATGTGTTGTATGTTCTATTGTGAATAAAGTTTGGGTCTATGAGATTTGCAAATAATTGCATTCTGTTTTTAGTTACATTAATTTATATTTTACAGAGTCCAATTTTTTTTGGAATTGGAGTTGTAAATAAAAAAGTTATTAACATGACAAAAGTTCAAACAGTTACACTTTAATAAAGAATCAACATTAATTAAAAATACAGCGACCTGCATAGTCAAATAATATACTCATATGCAAGATAGTTTTTTTTTCTAAAACCATAATCAGTTCTATAACGGCATAATTCAGGTAGCCTTACACATTAGTGTCAACTTCATCAAAACAGACGATTTCAAGAAAAAATATCATTTGTCAGGTGAAATGTAACAATGTACTATCATTTTAGCCAACCAATGACAGACCATTATTGTGTGAAAGCAAGTGTCACGGGGGAGACAAGGGAAGGTGCGCCCTGTACTGAATACCCCCCCGTTCTCTCCCTGCCTGCTTGCCTCAGTCGGCCCTAGGCGGCCGCGGACAACCACGGTGACGGTCCCTGCTCTGTATAAGTGCACAGGGAGGAACAGGGAACAATTGGAGAGACAAACACAGACGAAACAAACACAATATCAGAATAGTCAGCAAGCCGGGTCATACACAGGAGATAACGTCAATACCAGGGGTGAAGCAAAGAGAGGTCGAAGTCCAAGTCCAAGGTCAGGGTCAGGGTCAAACAGCAATCAAACACTAGGTCGCACAAGCACTGATCAAAGTAGTAACGCTAATCACAGGCATCTGAGTGAGGCAGTTGCCATCTTTAAATAGCCCGCCCAGGATCATGTGATGTGGCCAGCATCACATGACCTGAGGCGGAGCAAGCTGTCAAAACAATATGTAAAGTAGCCATGTGGTGTGATCAGCACCACATGGCTAAAACCCAAACAGAGAATTAACACATGAAGTGCTGGCTGACAAGACCAGCACTTCAATTCCCTATTGCTCGTCTCTAGGGGGGCGGAGAGGTCTGGTGACGTCGTGCAGAGGGAGCGCGACGCCGACCTCGCGTGACAGTACCCCCCCCTTCACGAGGGGCCACCGGACCCTTACCAGCGGGAGCAGGCTTATCGGGATGCTGTAGATGGAACTTTCGGATGAGCGAGTCTGCATGCATCCTGGTCAACGGTACCCAAGATCTGTCCTCTGGCCCGAATCCCTTCCAGTGTACGAGGTACTGAAAGGAATTCCGGACCTTCCTCACATCAATGACTCTAGCAACCTCGTGCTCCACTTGTCCCTCCACCTCTACCGGAGGTGAGGGCTGTACCTCTGGACCAATAGGAGCAACATAACGCTTCAGCAAAGACATGTGAAAAACATTATGAACGCGAAGGGAGTCGGGTAAACATAATTCAAAAGATACCGGATTGATCACCTTAGTGATCCTGTATGGACCAATGAAGCGAGGCGCAAACTTATAGGATGGTACTTTCATACGTAGATTTTTAGTTGACAACCATACCATGTCCCCCACCTTGAAATTCACACCCTTAGAACGTCTCTTATCGGCCTTAGTTTTTTGAATCCTTTGGGCTCTTTCCAGGTTCGACTGAACCTGTGCCCAAACTGTGCACAGTTCCTGAGAGAGAGCATTGGCCTCTGGGACCGCCGAAACAGCTGGAGAAAAGGAGCCAAAGCGCGGATGAAACCCCATGTTGCAGAAAAACGGCGATACCCCAGAAGACGAATTCACACGGTTATTAATCGCGAACTCGGCCAGAGACAGGAATCTGGCCCACACATGCTGGTTATCAGCAACATAACATCTGAGATATTGCTCAACGGACTGATTAAGACGTTCAGTCTGACCATTGGTCTCTGGATGAAAGGCTGACGAAAAGGATAAGGAAATATCAATCTTCTTACAGAAGGCCCTCCAGAATTTAGACACAAACTGCACCCCCCTGTCAGAAACAATATTCTCAGGAACACCGTGAAGTTTAACTATGTGGTCCATAAATACGGAAGCCAAAACCTTTGCAGAGGGTAATTTACACAAAGGAATAAAGTGACACATCTTGCTGAATCTGTCCACCACTACAAGAATCACGGTTTTACCCTCAGAGCATGGCAAATCCGTGATGAAGTCCATGGACAGATGTGACCAAGGTCTATCAGGTATGGGTAATGGACGCAACTCACCCATTGGCCGAGTCTTGGGATTCTTGGACCTGGCACAAGTATTGCACGCAGTTACAAAAGCCTGAACATCTCTGGAGATTGACGACCACCAATACTGCCTAGAGACCAACTCCTTGGTGGCATTGATACCAGGATGTCCACATAAAACAGAGCTATGGCACTCACCCAGCAGTCGCAACCGCAAATGAGCTGGCACAAATAACTTGTCATTGGGAGTACCAGTGGGAGCAAGATGTTGTCCTGCCACGATTTCAGAAGCGAGATCAGATGAGGTAGCGGCTACGATGATGTCAGCTGGCAGGATGGGCTCAGGAGGGACGTCAGGAGGCTGATACGCCTGGAAACTTCGGGATAAGGCATCGGCCTTAATGTTCTTGCTTCCAGGTCTGAAGGTAACACAAAAGTCAAAACGAGTAAAGAACAAAGCCCACCTCGCCTGTCTGGGATTCAATCGCTTAGCAGATTCCAGAAACATCAAATTCTTATGATCCGTGAGAATTCGCAACGGCTCCATTTAGTATGGCCTGTGATTCTGTCACGGGGGAGACAAGGGAAGGTGCGCCCTGTACTGAATACCCCCCCGTTCTCTCCCTGCCTGCTTGCCTCAGTCGGCCCTAGGCGGCCGCGGACAACCACGGTGACGGTCCCTGCTCTGTATAAGTGCACAGGGAGGAACAGGGAACAATTGGAGAGACAAACACAGACGAAACAAACACAATATCAGAATAGTCAGCAAGCCGGGTCATACACAGGAGATAACGTCAATACCAGGGGTGAAGCAAAGAGAGGTCGAAGTCCAAGTCCAAGGTCAGGGTCAGGGTCAAACAGCAATCAAACACTAGGTCGCACAAGCACTGATCAAAGTAGTAACGCTAATCACAGGCATCTGAGTGAGGCAGTTGCCATCTTTAAATAGCCCGCCCAGGATCATGTGATGTGGCCAGCATCACATGACCTGAGGCGGAGCAAGCTGTCAAAACAATATGTAAAGTAGCCATGTGGTGTGATCAGCACCACATGGCTAAACCCAAACAGAGAATTAACACATGAAGTGCTGGCTGACAAGACCAGCACTTCAATTCCCTATTGCTCGTCTCTAGGGGGGCGGAGAGGTCTGGTGACGTCGTGCAGAGGGAGCGCGACGCCGACCTCGCGTGACAGCAAGTATGTTTAATATTTTCATCTGATAGTTGAATGATAGCTTCTTTCAAAGACAGATTATTAGTGAACAAAAGATTTTTCTTTGAAAGAACGTTCCCAGAAAGATCTTTCGCCCATCACCCGGTTTTATTTAGCATTTATGGCCAGTTTGAACAACTGTATCGGCCAATATGGACTAGAATTTGTATGGTCGTGTCTGTTTACCAGATGTTTGTTCAGTCATTAACCAACTTCTATCTAATGTGTGTGGCCAGCTTTAATTAGGATATTATATGATTTATCACTGATCTTTTTCTGTATTTAAACTGGGCAATAATCATTATGATTGCTTAATGACCAATATGATATGGAAGATAACTCTAACAGAAAAAAGTGATTTTTAAAAAGGATTTCAAGAGGTCAGCACTGATCTGTTAGCAATAACTTGTATGGAAATGGCCACTCAGCTACGATTACATAGGATTACTGAAAATAGCAGTTTAGTGGTGGACTTTGTGAATTTTTTATTTAGTATTTTACCTTAAGGGGTTCATAATAAGAAGAAATATGCTTGAGGGCTACTTGCAGAGGTCCCACTCAGTTGGAGCTTGTGGCAGCTGGATTTCTCTAGCACTACAGACTGAGTCACTCAGGATGTTTGGAAAAAAGTCACTAGAGAAGATGTTGCCTGGAGGGACAGGGCCAAGAGAGAAGGCGTAAAGCAGGGGGTTTTGGTCTTGGGTTCTTACTCATGTTTTCCTGTATGTTGTTTTTATGTGCGTTTGATGAACACTAAATAACAGTTTTAGAATTTAATGAATATTTATCAGTCACCATGTCACTCTATTGCATGTTGTCTTTAAGTAGTAATGCCTTCAAGAATCAAGCTAGCTCTAAGAGTATGTTCATATACTCTGGAGTTATAATGGCAAAGGGGAGACTTTAGAGACAGTTTTTACAACCCCAGTTCCAGAAAAGTTAGGCCGCTGTGTACAATCTGAATAAATGTAAAGAAAAACAGAATGCAATGCGAACTTTATGGTAGCAACACATCTCAGGGGCAAAGTTGGGACAGGGGCAACAAAAGGCTGGAAAATTATGTGGTACTAGTAAAAAACAGCAAAAAAAAAATTAAAAAAACGGATTGAGTATAAAAAGAGCATGGTAGAGAGGCAGAGTCTCTCTCAGAAGCAAAGATGGGCAGAGGTTCACTAATCTGCATCTAAAAATTGGGATGCAATTTCAGAAAAAAAGTTCCTTAACATAAAATTGCAAAGTCTTCGAATATCCCACCAAGTACAGTACATCATGTCATAAGGGACATAGCCAGCAATCAATATTGGATGCTGGTGATCTATGGGCCTTCAGGTGGCACTGCATTAAAAACAGGAAAGATTCTGTACTGGAAATCAGTGCATGGGCTCAGGAACACTCCCAGAAATCATTGTGAATACAGTTCACCATGCAATCCACAAATGCAAGTTAAAGCTGTATGATGCAACTAAAAAGCCAAATGTCAACATGATAGAGAAATGCCTCTGTTGTCTCTGGGCCAAAGTTTATTTAAAATAGATGGAGGCAAAATGGAAAACTGGTGTACAGTAGAAGCAGGGGGGTTTGGTCTTGGGTTCTTACTCATGTTTTCCTGTATGTTGTTTTTATTTGTGTTTGATGAACACTAAATAACAGTTTTAGAATTTAATGAATATTTATCATCCACCATGTCACTCTATTGCATGTTCTCTTTAAGTAGTAATGCCTTCAAGAATCAAGCTAGCCATAAGAGTATATTCACATGCTCTGGAGTTGCCTTTGGCAAATTCAACATATATTTACAGGATCCACATCGAAAATCCAAGGCTGACACTGAGATTTCTGTTGTGGATTTGCCATAGATCACAAGAGGATTAGTCCCATTCAATAGAGCTAATCTGCATGGGGCTGTCGTGTTTTTTTCCCTGCCAAATTCACATTAAATGAGAACATGCTCATTCTTCTGGCAGAATTTTTTGTTTCTGTGGCACAGGCAAAATTACAACCCAGATCTTTTCAGGGGTAAGTGAATGTGGTTACAAAAATCATTGGAGGCAGAATGTTAGTGGAGGTGATAAGAATTTTTGTGCTTAGGCTACTTTCACACTAGCGTTTTAAAATTCCGGTATTGAGTTCCGTCATAGGGGCTCAATACCGGAATAAAACGCTTCAGTTTTGTCCCCATTCATTGTCAATGGGGACAAAACTGAACTGAAGACAACGGAATGCTCCTGAAAGCATTCCGTTCCGTCTTCAGACCGGAGAACAAACCGCAGCATGCTGCGGTTTGCTCTCCGGTCCAGGGATCCGCACCAAGACGGATCCGGAATGACCCCCAATGCAAGTCAATGGGGATGGATCCGTTTGGTGTGGACACACCAGTATCCGGATCTGTCCTCCATTGATTTGCAATGGGGGATCATTCCGGATCCGGCTACAGACACATACATAAATACATACATACAGACATACATACATACAGACATACACACATACATACTCACATACTCCAGGGACGCCAGCAACATGTCTTCACGCGCCTCCTGCGCGCAGCTATGACGTTTCCCCACTGCGCCCAGCAGAGGGCGCTGTGGGGAATCGTCATCACTGCGCGCAGGAGGCGCGTGAAGACGTTCTGCCGGCGTCCCTGGAGTATGTGAGTCTGTATGTGTGTATGTCTGTATGTCTGTGTCTTGTTCCATGTTAACATGTGTGGGGCCGGAGCGCTGCTCCGGCTCCACACATGTATCAGCGTTAGCACGGATCCGTTGGCACCCTTTAGGTGCCGGATCCGTGCTAATGCTAGTGTGAAAGAGGCCTTAATTTGCACCAAATGGACCATAAAGGGCCCTGTAAACAACATTAGATAGAGGTTTTACCAGTGAAACTTGTGTAATGAAAACAATCCAAGGCTCCTGGGATGCATTGTGGTCATGCATACCAGATAATTGTTGGCAGGTCAAGTCTAATGGTACATTTACATGGACTGATCAAGCAGACAGTTCCTTCCCTATAACTGCCTGCTCGTCAGATAAGGTGAGGACTACATTTACATGCTGCAATCACCTCCACTGTATATAGTAAGCGATTGGCACTGCAATCACTTGTCCTCATACAGATTCATTGTTTCTGGGCGTCTGTTTACACAGCACAATCTTTTGGTGTCTGCATAAACTATTATTTCTCCTTAAAGGGGTTCTCTGGAAATTAAGAAAATGAAAATACCTAAATATTACTTTATTATAAATATATTCCAAATACTTTTCATTAGTTATAATGGCTTGTTTCGTCTAGTGAGCAATCATTATGAAAAATAAAATGGCTGCCGTCCTATTACTACACATAAAACCTGTCCTAATCACACAGCAGGACAAGTTACTTCACAACACTGAGGTAAAGAGCTGCCTCATCCTCCTCTCTGCTGTACTTGTCAGAGACTGTGATCCTGAATACAGCTGATCTTTAGATGAATCTCTGTGGAAATGGAGTTCATGAGGACACATGAAGTACAGAGAGGATGGACAGAACAGACTGTTGTAATGGTGACTGCATACACATAAATTCAGGATTATAATCCCTGACAAGTAGAACAGAGAGGAGGTTGAGGCATATCTTTAGCTCAGTGTTGTGAAGTAACTTGTCCTCCTGTGTGATTAGAACAGGTTTTGTGTGTACTAATAGGACAGCGGCCATTTTATTTCCCCTGATGATTGCTCCCTGGACAAAACAAGCCATTATAAACAATGAAATGTATTTGGGAATATAATTATAATAAAGTAATATTTAAGTATTTTAATTTTTTTTATTCCCAGAGAACTCTTTTAAGGCTGAATGTACATACTTTATCAGATGCCCATTGTTTCATTCATCTTATAGCTTTTTCTCCCAATTTCCCCCATACATATGCACACTCAGTTCACATGTGTTATGAATGGAAGATGGGTTAAAGCACAGTCAGACATAACTGGTGGTTGGCTTATCTCCCTTAGAACAAAAGTATCAGGCAGTTGAACTCTATTTGGCTGATATGGTCATCTCCCAACAGGGATAAGTCAGGATGCCCCCATACACATTAAATGGTCATCCATTCCCGGTCAAATTGGAAGGTTCGGACAACATGCATCTGATATGTATGGGCATCTTAATGTCTATGGGAACAGCTTGATTTTCCACTGATGTTTGGTGTTGCAGTAGAAAAGGATCCTGCTTGCTACATTTTGCAAAGTCTGATTCATTTTCTGTCTCAGAAATCATAAACCCTGACCAGCAGGTCTTAAAATATGGACAACTTATTTCAGAAAAAATACTGTATACCAAAGTCTACTAGCTACTGTCTTTTACTAATACACATAACACAGACAGTAATACAGAACAGAAACAGGATAGCTCTGATCTCAGCATGTCTACAGGGCCGCAGCATCTGTTTCCATACATGGATGAAGAACATATACACATGGATGCACTATATGTGAAACAATACTAAAATCGCAGGGACTGTAATTTATATTATAAAGTCATGCCAGTCTTATGCTCTTTTAAAGGTAAACAGTTAGCAAATGTAATCTAGCAGATTTAGGGTTTTCACTTATTTTTCACTCCTAGTGCTATATAAAAAGAATCTCCTGTTGCTACTTAGAAACTGTTAAGTAGGTAAATTGCTTATTTTTATAAGGTGTTTCCATGTTTCCCACTTTAAGTGTTTATATTTATCCATAAAAGCCTTTCTAATATATGAATACATAATAATATATTGAATGTAATCTCAGTATCTTCAAAACACATTTCAGCACGAAATAAACTTTTGCAGTAATAATACCAAGCATTCAGATCTGATAGTAATGCACCTTGAGTTGCCGACGTGCAAGACAGTGACTGGCTCAGGAATCTTAGTGTCTAAAGTGGATTTTGCTGGCTGTTTCTTACTCTATGCAAGTATTCCAAACGGAGTCGCATTGAACTGAGTTCACAGTGCTTTTGCCCTTTTGACTTCTAAAAGCACACTGTGGACTACAGTGACCAGACCTTTTTTTCTATCTTGAAAGCAGATCCGGTATTAACATAATGAGTGTAACCATTTGATCTGCTGGAAAGTTGTAAATTCACAAGCTGTGCATACGAGGACCCTTACATAAAAATAACTTCTTCAGTTGCATGCACCTGCTAAAATGACAAATGAAATACAAACTATATAAACAGAGCTACTGTTACATTTTAAGTAATAGTAGTATTTAGTGTGGTGTATATAATTTACACATTGAGCAAACCTTTATACTCTCAGGTGCAGTACATGAAATAAATCCACATTTTATCTTAAAGTGGTTGTCTGTCACTCTCTTGTGTCCAATTCCATAGCAGAACTACCACAGTGGACATGAAGCATTATGCAGTTCTCAATTAAATCAACAGGCTGTCCATATAATACACAATGTGTCCTAGCTGAGATGTTCCAACCCTCATCAAATAGATGAGGGTTAGAACATGTATTGACTCCCTGGTAGGATATTTGAAAATGTGTTTTCAGAGAATCCTTTTAATTCCTTATAGTTTAAATGGTATGCCCATTAGGAAATCTCATACATATGTCCTGTTAGGACTTAAGCTGGCCACACACATTAGATAAGGCTGAACCGACCATATAATGTGCATTGAGGTCTCCCGACTATGTACGGGGGAATTCAAAAGGTTCAGGTAGTTGAGCGTAAATGTGTGTGGGAGTTTAAGAAAGATAGCTGTTGGCCAAAAGCTCAGTCAGCCAACAGCTATCTAACGTGTGTGGACATCACATCAGATATCACATTGCAATGGAGAGTGATCATGCAGTGAGGGCTCAAGCAGTTGGACCTCCATGATTACACTGATTTGATATCTCTACAAGATATCAGACAAGTCACTTTCTTTTTTATTTAAATATATCTAGAATAACTAATATCCATACTTAGGGATATATCCTGCCAGTGGCTTAACCCATAGGACATGGAAGGGAAAGGGTGGAATGCTTCTTTACTATTAGTATTATTGCTGTCCATGTACATAAACGGCCCCTTTACATAGGTCAATGATCAGTGCAATTATTGGAAAGGAGCACTCCTGGGAACAATGACTGCCCTGATTTAATGATGGCACTGATCACCTGATTAGCGTTCATGCAGTGACTTAAATCAATGTTGTGGGACTGCAAATCCTGCTATGTAAACAGTGATCTGCTGCTTATAAATAACATTTCTCTAGTGGATACATCAGCAATCCCTTGTTCCATATAAATGCAGCTCTCAACTCCTCTGGAGAGCAGGCAATTATCAGAAAAAAAAGATTGTTCCCAATAATTGCCTATTGAATCGTATGTGTAAATGGACACTCATAGTAACATAGTAACAGTTTATAAGGCCGAAAAAAGACATCTGTCCATCCAGTTCGGCCTGTTTTCCTATAATTTGATCCAGAGGAAGGCAAAAAACCCCTGTGAGGTAGAAGCCAATTTTCCCCACTTTAGGGAAAAAAAATTCCTTCCCGACTCCAATCAGGCAATCAGAATTACTCCCTGGATCAACGACCCCTCTCTAGTAACTATAACCTGTAATATTATTACCCTCCAAAAATACATCCAGGCCTCTCTTGAACTCTTTTAGTGAACTTACCATCACCACTTCCTCAGGCAGAGAGTTCCATAGTCTCACTGCTCTTACCGTAAAGAATCCTCTTCTATGTTTGTGTACAAACCTTCTTTCCTCCAGACGCAGAGGATGGCCCCTCGTCACAGTCACAGTCCTGGGGATAAATAGATGATGGGAGAGATCTCTGTACTGAACTCTGATATATTTATACATAGTTATAAGATCTCCCCTCAGTTGTCTTTTTTCTAAAGTGAATAACCCTAATTTTGATAATTTTTCTGGGTACTGTAGTCCACCCATTCCAGTTATTACTTTAGTTGCCCTCCTCTGAACCCTCTCCAGCTCTGCTATGTCTGCCTTGTTCACAGGAGCCCAGAACTGTACACAGTACTCCATGTGTGGTCTGACTAGTGATTTGTAAAGTGGCAGGACTATGTTCTCATCACGGACATCTATGCCTCTTTTGATGCAACTCATTATCTTATTGGCCTTGGCAGCAGCTGTCTGACACTGGTTTCTGCAGCTTAGTTTTCTGTTCACTAAAATTCCTAGGTCCTTTTCCATGTCAGAGTTACCCAATATTTTACCATTTAGTATGTACTGGTGACTTGCATTATTCCTTCCCATATGCATAACCTTACATTTGTCAGTGTTAAACCTCATCTGCCACTTCTCTGCCCAAGCCTCCAGTCTATCCAGATCCATCTGTAGCAGTGTACTGTCCTCCTCTGTGTTAATTACTTTACACAGTTTAGTGTCATCTGCAAAAATTGATATTTTACTGTGCAAGCCTTCTACAAGATCATTAATAAATATATTGAAGAGAATAGGGCCCAATACTGACCCCTGTGGTACCCCACTAGTTACAGTGACCCAATCTGAGTATGTACCATTAATAACCACCCTCTGTTTTCTATCACTGAGCCAGTTACTTACCCACATACAGATATTTTCTCCCAGGCCAAGCATTCTCATTTTATATACTAACCTTTTATGTTGTACAGTGTCAAATGCTTTGGAGAAGTCCAGATATACGACATCCATTGATTCGCTGCGGTCCAGTCTAGAACTTACCTCCTCATAGAAACTGATTAAATTGGTTTGACATGACCGACCCCTCATGAAGCCATGCTGATATGGAGTAATTTGCTTATTTTCATTGAGGTACTCCAAGATAGCATCTGTTAGGAAACCCTCAAACAGTTTACCCACGACTGATGTTAACCCCTTAAGGACAGAGCCCATTTTGGCCTTAATGTCTGGGCCAAATTTTGGAATTCTGACATGTGTCACTTTATGTGGTAATAGCTTTGAAACACTTTTACTTATCCAAGCCGTTCTGAGATTGTTTTCTCGTGACACATTGTACTTCATGACAGCGGTAAATTTGAGTCAATATAAATCACCTTTATTTTAAAAAAAATCCTAAATTTACAGAAAATTTTGAAAAATTTGTAATTTTCAAACTTTGAATTTCTCTGCTTTTAAGGCAGATAGTGATTTCTCACAAAATAGTTATTACTTTACATTTCCCATATGTCTACTTTATGTTGCCATCATTTTGTTGATGTAATTTTATTTTTTGGGGACGTTAGAAGGCTTAGAATTTTAGAAGCAATTCTTAAAATTTTTAAGAAATTTTCCAAAACCATTTTTTTAAGGACCAGTTCAGTTCTGAAGTCAGTTTGTGGGGCTAACATAATAGAAACCACCATAAATTACCCCATTTTAGAAAGTACACCCCTCAAGGTTTTCAAAACTGATTTTACAAACTTTGTTAACCCTTTATGTATTCCACAAGATTTAAAGGAAAATGGAGATGACATTTCTAAATTTCACTTTTTTTGGCACGTTTTCCATTTTAATCCATTTTTTCCTGTAACACAGCAAGGGTTAATAGCCAAACAAAACTCAAAAACTATTACCCTGATTCTGCAATTTACAGAAACACCCCACATGTGGTAGTAAACTACTGTATGGCCACACGGCAGGGCGCAGAAGAAAAGGTGCGCCAGATGGTTTTTGGAGGGCAAATTTTGCTGGACTGGTTTTTAGACACCATGTCCCATTTGAGGCCTCCCTAAAGCTCCCTACAGTAGAAACAACCAAAAATTGCCCATATTTTGGAAACTACGGGATAAGGTGACAGTGTTATTGATACTATTTTGGGGTACATATGATTTTTGATCGCTTTATATGACACTTTTTGTTAGGCAAAGTAACCAAAAATGGATGTTCGGGCACAGTTTTTATTTTTTATTTTGTACAGTGTTCATCTAACAGGTTAGGTCATGTGATATTTTTGTAGAGCAGGTTGTTACGGACGTGGCGATACCTAACATGTATAGTTTTTTTTAATTTATTTAAGTTTTACACAATAATACATGTTTTAGTCTCTCCATTGTCTGAGAGCTGTAGTTTTTTTATGTTTACCTTAGGGGTTAGGTCATGTGATATTTTTGTAGAGCAGGTTGTAACAGATGTGGTGATACCTAACATGTATAGTTTTTTTTAATTTATTTAAGTTTTACACAATAATATAATTTTTGGAACAAAAAAAATCATGTTTTAGTCTCTCCATTGTCTGAAAGCTGTAGTTTTTTTATTTTTTGGGCAATTGTCTCAGGTAGGGGCTCATTTTTTGCGGGAAGAGGTGACGGTTAGATTGGTACTATTTTGGGGGGCATATGCCTTTTTGATCGCTTGGTATTACATTTTTTGTGATGTAAAGTGACAAAAATGGCTTTTTTGACACAGTTTTTATTTTTATTTTTTTACGGTGTTCACCGGAGGGGTCGGGACATGTGATATTTTTGTAGAGTGGGTTGTTACGAACGTGGCGATACCTAACATGCTTGGGGTATTTTTTTTTCTTTTTTTACCAATTTCAAATTTGAGTATTGGGGGAAAAATATGATTTTTTTTTTAAACTTTTTTTTTCCTTTTTTTAAATTTTTTTACACTTTTTTCTTGAAGATCCAGGTCTGATTGTTCTAAAATACACTACACTACAGTACACTGTATAGTGTACTGCAGTGTATTTTCACACAGGCTAAGCCTTGTCAGGCTCCTGCCTTTAGCAGGAGCCTGATGAGGCTTAGCTTACACCATGGCAACCCAGACGCTTCTGAAAGCGTCAGATTGCCATGGTAACCATCGGGACGCTGCCACAGCAGAGCAGCTTCCCGATGGAAGGGAGAGGGAGCTTCCTCCCTCTCATCTGGCCACACCATCGGCGCTGCCAGCGCACCGCAGCACCCGATGGGAGAGGGAGGGAGCTCCCTCCCTGTTAACCCCTTCCATACAGCGGCCCCTACGGACCGCGGCATGGAAGGGGTTAAACTGCTGACATCGGTGCCAGCACCGATGTCAGCAGTTTCAAGCAGAGTATCAGCTGTATGCTGATACTCTGCTTGAAAACGCTCGGCCATCCTGAAAAATTATTGCGGGCGGCACTCTCGCCGCAGCCGCCCGCACATGTTTCGGCCGGTGATTGGTCAGTGACCAGTCACTGACCAATCATAGTCGATCGCGGGGGGCGGGGGGGCACCCTGACCTCTGACACTCGGCGGGGATTCGCCAGAATAGCGCGATCCCCGCCGAGTACCCCGTGCCTGCTGTGAATGGCTGGTCTGAATAGACCAGCCATTCACAGCGATCGCCATTATGGGGGAGGCACGGCTCCCCCCCAGGCCTTTACTATGGGGGGGGCTAACAGCCGCTATCACAGCATGTAAACCCCGCTGCACTGCGCAGCGGGTGTTTACATGCAGGGCGTACCGGTACGCCCTGTAGCGCGAACTACCTCGCGCCCTGGACGTACCGGTACGTCCATTGGCACCAAGGGGTTAAACTTACCGGCCTATAGTTCCCGGGCTCTGTTTTTGGACCCTTTTTGAATATTGGCACCACATTTGCTATGCGCCAATCCTGTGGAACACTCCCTGTCAGTATAGAGTCCTTAAATATCAGAAATAAGGGTCTGTCGATGACATTACTTAATTCTCTTAGGATATGGGGGTGTATGCCATCCGGTCCTGGCGATTTGTCTATTTTAATCTTTTTAAGACGCAGCTCTACTTCTTCCTGGGTCAGACAGAGCACTTTTAATGGGAAATTTACTTTTATATTCTGCATTTCATCTGACAGTTTATTTTCCTCAGTGAATACAGTGGAGAAAAAGATATTTAGTAGCTTTGCTTTCTCCTCATCGCTCTCTGCAACTCCCCCCTCATTACTCTGTAAGGGGCCGACACCTTCAGGTTTATACTTTTTACCATTTATATAATTAAAGAACATTTTAGGGTTAGTTTTACTCTCTTTGGTGATTAATCTCTCGGTCTCTAGTTTGGCTGTTTTTATTTGTCTTTTACATATTCTATTTTTTTCCTTATAGTTTTTCAATGCTTCCTCGCTCCCCTCCTGTTTTAGTGATTTAAATGCTTTCTTTTTGTCATTTATTGCTTTCTTTACAGTTCTGTTTATCCACATTGTTTTTTTCTTGTTCCTTAACCTTTTATTCCCATCCTTTTATTACCTCTCACAATTAGATATTAGGATGCTTTTAAAAATATCCAATTTTGTGGCTGTATTTTTATTTTTGAGGACTTTGTCCCAGTTAGTTAGGCCTATGGCCTCTCTTAGTTGGCTAAATTTAGCTTTTTTGAAGTTTGGTATTTTTGTTCCTCCCTGAAGAAATGCTCTTTTGAATGACAGTTGGAAGGTTATTATATTATGGTCACTATTTCCCAGGTGTCCCCCAACCTGCACATCTGTTGTTCTGTCAGGTCTATTGGTTAACACTAAGTCCAGTATGGCCGTCCCTCTAGTCGGGTCCTGAACCAGTTGGGAAAGGTAATTGTCTTTGGTTATTGCCAAGAACCTGTTTCCTTTATGAGATATACAGGTTTCAGTTTTCCAGTCTATATCTGGGTAGTTGAAATCCCCCATAATAACGACCTCATTATGATTTGCCACCTCATCTATTTCGTTTAGAAGTAGATTTTCTATGGGCTCTGGTATACTATACTTTATAATAAACTCCTATTAGTATTTTATTATTGTTTTTGGCTCCATTTATTTCTACCCACAGTGACTCCACATGTTCATGTCCCTCACTTATATCTTCCCGCAGTGTGGGCTTTAGACAGGACTTTACATAAAGGCAGACACCTCCCCCTCTCCGGTTTTGGTGATCCTTTCTAAACAGACTGTAACCCTGTACGTTGACTGCCCAGTCATAGGTATCATCCAGCCATGTCTCAGTTACTCCCTCTAGGTCATAGTCCTCCTCACACATCACTAATTCCAGTTCACCAATTTTATTAGTCAGGCTTCTGGCATTAGTGTACATACACTTAAGAGGTCTATGTATATTTTTTACCCCCCTTTTTAAATTACTATTACCTGTGAAGTGAATATCCGGGGTTTTTGGGTTACTTTGGTTGATGTTTTGCCCAATATTCTCCCTACATTCCTCACTAATCCCAACCCCCACTAACCCCCCACTCTCCCCTCCTATGACCCACTCTCTATCTACACTATCTAACCCCTTATTAGTATTACCCCCCACCCTCCCCCCAGATCCTAGTTTAAAAGCTCCTCCAGCCGTCTAACCATTTTTTCCCCCAGGGCAGTTGCATCCTCCCCATTAAGGTGCAGTCCGTGCACTCTTCAAAATATAATACAATATACAAAACAGACGTGTAAAATACAAACAGTCAATAATGACAGAAAAAAGTTGTCCATCTAGTCACCCAATGACATTTGTTCTACTGCCGGATTTCCATTCCGAGTATCTACTACTCTTTCAGTAGGACAGTGTCCTAATAAAGTGAATAGCTAACATAACTTGGCAACTGATTTAGCAAAAGAGATCAGTTTAAACTGACAAGGGGTACATTGTAGATTTATAGTTAACAGTCATAGTAGCATTAGGATTGCAACTTCAAAGTATTTCACTTGACTATAAAACTTGGCTGCACTCATAGATCTCACATTTAGTTGGAGAGTTCTGGAAATACTCTGTTGACCTTTATTGGAAAAAAAAACTTCAACACTTATAACCACTTGACGTGAAACCACCAAGAAGGTATTCCAAGAGTTTGAGCTTACTCCTTTTGCTTTTATTTTCTGTCTTCAAGAGATGACATTTCTGACCTCCACCAAATGGGACAGGCCATTTTTACTCTTGTTTGAGCTCTTCCTTTTGGCTGACTTATGCAGTCCTCATCATTGTCACTTGAAGAATATCTGTTACAAATTCTTCAGTTTGGCTGTTGAATGTTGGTTGTAAGAACTGCAATACAAAAGAAAATGTAACAAATCCAGAGGGAGACATTACATTTCTGCACAGTCGTCAGCATCTTGTAGTTCACAGATTGTGCTCGTTGTAGTATATTACAATCAAAAGTGGACGTCTGTTCAGTTACCAATTGAAACTATATGACCACTCTCACATTATAGCTGGAGAAACAAATTTAATTTTGAATTTAAAAATGAAATATTTCCAACAAAACTGAAGTATTGGGGATTATTTACTGCATATCCACATGTCTCAGGTGTTGTTTGCCTTGCTTCAGATATTTCTGCCACTATTTAGACTCTTGCTCACATCATATAACCTTAAAGGGAATTTGTTATCAGAAAATGACCCATTGTTTAAATCACGTTTTTATGTTTAACAGATTTTTAATATATTTTTAAAGAATTTTTGATGAAGTTATTTTTAATTTTCCATGTCAATGTCTATATTTAAACAAAACCCATAAATTCCTGCAGTTTTCGCAATGGTCCCTAAATCAATAATAGGGGCCACTTCTTGGTCTGTACCGATCTCTTTACTGCAGTTATATACCATTCTAATCCTGCCTGTTATGAGAAAAAGATATCCACTCTGTGTATAGATAAGTCAGGACCCATGATTCAAAGTAAGTGATTTTCAAATCTTATTTATTCTTTTCTTGTACAATGACCTCTGCACAGGTCACATAGCATGCCTAGAAAACTCTCCCTAGAATCAAAGAGGTCTTTTTCTGATCACTGTGTCTATGGACTATGGGGCTGCCGTAAAAGCAATTATATTAATGCTTTCTAAATGCTGTTAAGAACAGCTCAGGCAAGATGGGAGCCCCCATAATAATGTTCAGGAAATAGAATAAAAAAATCTACAACCAGAAAATAAAAACAGATTAGAAAAATGAAGATGTGTCACTATCAGGTTTTAACTGGCAGAAGACATTTCTGGTGACACAATTCCTTTAAAATAAGACTGAAGTTCATAATGTAAATTTTCACTTTTGGTTCAGAAGCAGAAGAGTTAAAGGATTCACCAAGACTGAAAAAACAGTCTTCTTCATTCAGAACCAGCAACATTCTTATCCACGGGCTGTGTCTGATATATCAGTTTAGACTTAAAGGAAATGTGTCACCAAAATTGCTATCTGCCAGTTAGAAACAGGTAGTAAAACATCTTTTTTTTAAATCTGTTGTTATTTTCTGATAGTAGATTTTTTAAATTTCATTTCCGGAACATTATTATGGGGGCGGCCATTTTGCCTGAGCTGTTCTTAACAGCTTTAGAAAGCATTAAGAAAATTGCTTTACAGCAGCCACATGGGCCATAGACACAATGGACAGGAGGGGACCTCATTGACTTCTATGGGAGAGACTTCTGGTGATGCTCTGTGACCTATGCAGAGGTCATTGTACAGGGAAACAATAGATAAGATTTGACAATCTGAATACAAAAAGAACGATAGTGGCTCACCACCCGATACCAATGGAGGAGGGTGCTCTATCACGGCTTACCCAAAGCCTAAAAATGAATATAATGCAGATATGGAGGTTGGATAGGCATACCCTTTATCTGAGTATACACTGTTTATAGTTATAAGTATGTAGATAATTCTATAATCCTTCTCCCTATGTATATCTGAATTAATTCCGTATAAATATGCATAAGATGTATATAAAATGTAATTTTAATTCATCGAAATATAAAAAAGTATATAAAATTATACCATAAAAAAATATCATAAAAATATACCAATCATAGAGAATATGCCATTATACATATGATGCTCCGGAGCTGAAAATCATAAAGCATGTAAATAGCATATATACATAAATATATATATATAGACATGAAGTTCATAAGTGGTCATGTACATTAGTCCATTGTTCAATTTCTCTGTGGGAAAGAGTACAGAAACAAACGAGGTATATAAAACTATCGATCTTTTTCTGATTGCTGGTGAATATCAATCCCTTATATGGATGATTTTATAGACAGATTGATGGTTTTATAAACAGATCAATGTTTTTGTGACTGTTTGTTTATTTGTTATCCCAAAGTTCCTTTGTGGCTATATTTCTGTTATAATGTTCCTTATTTTGATTGGTCTCAC
Organism: Rhinella marina; assembly: GCA_900303285.1. Taxonomy (NCBI): domain Eukaryota; kingdom Metazoa; phylum Chordata; class Amphibia; order Anura; family Bufonidae; genus Rhinella; species Rhinella marina. The sequence goes on along the minus strand of ONZH01015021.1, from coordinate 121,926 downwards.
AATATTGCCATTGATTGTGTTGTTTAAATGGACATATTCTTTAAATGACAGTCTTGTCTCTATAAAGGTAAAGTACAAACCAAAAGTTTGGACACACCTTCTCATTCAAAGAGTTTTCTGTATTTTCATGACTATGAAAATTGTAGATTCACACTGAAGGCATCAAAACTATGAATTAACACATGTGGAATTACACTCACCGGCCACTTTATTAGGTACACCATGCTAGTAACGGGTTGGACCCCCTTTTGCCTTCAGAACTGCCTCAATTCTTCGTGGCATAGATTCAACAAGGTGCTGGAAGCATTCCTCAGAGATTTTGGTCCATATTGACATGATGGCATCACACAGTTGCCGCAGATTTGTCGGCTGCACATCCATGATGCGAATCTCCCGTTCCACCACATCCCAAAGATGCTCTATTGGATTGAGATCTGGTGACTGTGGAGGCCATTTGAGTACAGTGAACTCATTGTCATGTTCAAGAAACCAGTCTGAGATGATTCCAGCTTTATGACATGGCGCATTATCCTGCTGAAAGTAGCCATTAGATGTTGGGTACATTGTGGTCATAAAGGGATGGACATGGTCAGCAACAATACTCAGGTAGGCTGTGGCGTTGCAACGATGCTCAATTGGTACCAAGGGGCCCAAAGAGTGCCAAGAAAATATTCCCCACACCATGACACCACCACCACCAGCTTGAACCGTTGATACAAGGCAGGATGGATCCATGCTTTCATGTTGTTGACGCCAAATTCTGACCCTACCATCCGAATGTCGCAGCAGAAATCGAGACTCATCAGACCAGGCAACGTTTTTCCAATCTTCTACTGTCCAATTTCGATGAGCTTGTGCAAATTGTAGCCTCAGTTTCCTGTTCTTAGCTGAAAGGAGTGGCACCCGGTGTGGTCTTCTGCTGCTGTAGCCCATCTGCCTCAAAGTTCGACGTACTGTGCGTTCAGAGATGCTCTTCTGCCTACCTTGGTTGTAACGGGTGGCAATTTGAGTCACCGTTGCCTTTCTATCAGCTCGAACCAGTCTGCCCATTCTCCTCTGACCTCTGGCATCAACAAGGCATTTCCGCCCACAGAACTGCCGCTCACTGGATGTTTTTTCTTTTTCGGACCATTCTCTGTAAACCCTAGAGATGGTTGTGCGTGAAAATCCCAGTAGATCAGCAGTTTCTGAAATACTCAGACCAGCCCTTCTGGCACCAACAACCATGCCACGTTCAAAGGCACTCAAATCACCTTTCTTCCCCATACTGATGCTCGGTTTGAACTGCAGGAGATTGTCTTGACCATGTCTACATGCCTAAATGCACTGAGTTGCCGCCATGTGATTGGCTGATTAGAAATTAAGTGTTAACAAGCAGTTGGACAGGTGTACCTAATAAAGTGGCCGGTGAGTGTATATACTTAACAAAAAAGTGTGAAACAACTGAAAATATGTCTTATATTCTAGGTTCTTCAAAGTGGCCACCTTTTGCTTTGATTACTGCTTTGCACACTCTTGGCATTCTCTTGATGAGCTTCAAGAGGTAGTCACCTGAAATGGTTTTCACTTCACAGGTGTGCCCTGTCAAGTTTAATAAGTGGGATTTCTTGCCTTATAAATGGGGTTGGGACCATGAGTTGTGTTGGGCAGAAGTCAGGTGGATACACAGCTGATAGTCCTACTGAATAGACTGTTAGAATTTGTATTATGGCAAGAAAAAAGCAGCTAAGTAAAGAAAAACGAGTGGCCATCATTACTTCACAGAAATGAAGGTCAATCAGTCCGAAAAATTGGGAAAACTTTGAAAGTGTCCCCAAGTGCAGTTGCAAAAACCATCAAGCGCTACAAAGAAACTGGCTCACATTAGGACCGCCCCAGGAAAGGAAGATCAAGAGTCACCTCTACTGCGGAGGATAAGTTCATCCGAGTCACCAGCCTCAGAAATCGCAGGTTAACAGCAGCTCAGATTAGAGACCAGGTCAATGCCACACAGAGTTCTAGCAGCAGACACATCTCTACAACGATTGTTAAGAGGAGACTGTGTGCAGCAGGCCTTCATGGTAAAATAGCTGCTAGGAAACCACTGCTAAGGACAGGCAACAAGCAGAAGAGACTTGTTTGGGCTAAAGAACACAAGGAATGGACATTAGACCAGTGGAAATCTGTGTTTTGGTCTGGTCCAAATTTGAGATCTTTGGTTCCAACCACCGTGTCTTTGTGCGACGCAGAAAAGGTGACCGGATGGACTCTACATGCCTGGTTCCCACCGTGAAGCATGGCATTCAAAATTGAAGGCATACTGAACCAGCATGGCTACCACAGCATCTTGCAGCGGCATGCTATTCCATCCGGTTTGCATTTAGTTGGACAATCATTTATTTATCAACAGGACAATGACCCCAAACACACCTCCAGGCTGTGTAAGGGCTATTTGACCAAGAAGGAGAGTGATGGGGTGCTACGCCAGATGACCTGGCCTCCACAGTCACCAATCGAGATGGTTTGGGGTGAGCTGGACCGCAGAGTGAAGGCAAAAGGGCCAACAAGTGCTAAGCATTTCTGGGAACTCCTTCAAGACTGTTGGAATACCATTTCAGGTGACTACCTCTTGAAGCTCATCAAGAGAATGCCAAGAGTGTGCAAAGCAGTAATCAAAGCAAAAGGTGGCTATAGTATAAGACATATTTTCAGTTGTTTCATACTTTTTTGTTAAGTATATAATTCCACGTGTTAATTCATAGTTTTGATGCCTTCAGTGTGAATCTACAATTTTCATAGTCATGAAAATACAGAAAACTCTTTGAATGAGAAGGTGTGTCCAAACTTTTGGTCTGTACTGTATATAGATGTATATATGGATAATAATTACTTATAGTACATTACCACCATTCCTCAGACCACCATTCCTGTTATTCGTAATGAAGGTGTTCTTTTGTGGAGATGTTCTTCAAGAATGTAGCGATCGGGTTTGGCGCCTAAAAATGGCGTCCCACGTGGACGTCTGCCGGCAGTTCTTACCCATGTAATGGGAAAAATAGATTTGTAATCCACGGGTGGTGGTTAGTTCTTTGTACGGATGATTGGCTCTTTGTACGGATGGTATCCTTTCTCTTTGCGCTTAGGATAGATATTTGTCACGTTGTATATCAAGGTCTGCGCCAGATTTCACTGTTCAATTTTGACCAAAAGCGTTTTGGGGCGTATTCTCTTGCCCCTTCCTCAGTGGCAAATAGACATTAGCATTTCATTGGATCCTGTATTATCTATACATAGAGGAGATATCATTACAGGAAGGGTTAGAATGAGTTAGGCTACATTCACACGACCGTATGTGTTTTGCGATCTGTAATTTGCAGATCCAAAAAACGTAGATATCGGCCGTGAACGTTCTGCATTTTGCAGAACACACATGGCCGGCTCTATGATAGAAATGTCTATTCTTAAGTGCGAATGTGGACAAGAATAGGACATGCTCTATCTTTTTTGCGGGGCTGCGGACCCAGAGCTACAGTCATTTGTGTGCACCTTTAACTGCAGTAAAGTAATCTGTACAAACCCAGAAGTGGCGCCAATTATTAGACATGGACAGTGGACAGTGCAAAAATTGCAGGATTTTTAGTTTTAGTTTAAATAGAAAAAAATGACATGGAAAATGAAAAATAATATCATCAAAAAATATTTAAAAATATGTTAAACATAAAAAAGTGATTTAAACAGCAGGTCTTTTTCTGAGTCCCTCTTGGATTTCCCGATGGATCGGGATTGTCGGGAAGGATGCATTCCTTCCTGAAAAATGCTTATTTGTCAGTGGAGGAGAAAGCTGCATATTGCAGCGATCCCCTCCATGGCAAGAGGAAGAATGAATGCTAATGCCATCGCTCGTTCATCAGGCACCTTTAAACCACCGAACATCGGGCAGTGCTAAGGGGCCTTTACAGTGTTCATACATGGTCAATAGCTGTCTGCCAAACAATTGTTCGGCCAACTGCTATCTGTCCCGACACCCCCATACGTGTGCGGTTCAGCTGAGCATGTATGTGTTTACAATGGCAGAAAGGAGAAAGTCATTGCCACGTACCTCAGACGGTGGTTTATTTCCTGGGAAAACAAAAGGATTGGGCAAAAACTTTCAATTTGCCCCATCCTTCTCTACCCCAACATTGTCTGTCAGGGGATAGTTGGGAGCTCCCCATACACATTAGATAGCTGGAAGGTCTCTGCAGGCAATACACTAATGTGTATGGTGGACTTTATTTGATTGCATGGGAATAAGAAGCAATATCAGAACTGCCCATGCACAAGAATGGCTCTGTTTCTGAAAAACATTTAGTTTTTTTTTGTAATGGCTGGTAACATTTTAAGGTGGTTGTCCACTCTTATCAATTTTAATTTTAAGCTTAAGTTATCTAATGCTAAAAGCCATATCTAGACAAAGTCCCATCCACTGGACAATAAAATGCTGATGGGCAAACAACACATAAAATTATGCCTCATCCACACGTCAGTGTTTTGTTCAGTGACTTCCTTCAGTGATTTTGAGCTAAAATCAGGTATGTCTCTAAACACAGAACAGGTGTAGACCTTTCCTTATACCTCATGTCTGTGGGGGCTCCAATCGTGGTTTTGGCTCAAGGACCAAACAATACAGTCAAGTGAATGCACCCTAATGTGCATACATGTCCTTCCTAAGGCCATTTTAACTCACAAGTTCTAATTCTAGGGCTGCACTGTTATTTGCCAGCATCACTATCTATTAGCAGTATTGCCCAATAGTACTTTCATGGCCTAAAGTTTGCTCACCACCACCCAACCGCACTATTTATTTTACACATGGATTTCTGCAAGTGAATCAGTTCTCATTAAATTGATTTACTGGGTCTGCTGTGTCTGCACAGCCTATATTGCTTAAACTGGGGAAGTGCTGGAGAGGAAAAGGAGTGGGAGGTCCTTTAATGTCCACCTTAGTGCAAACTGAGTGACAGCAGATTTATTGTGATGGTTGTAAAGGAAAAGCTTGTACTATGAAATCTGTTTCATTTTCTTCTGCTAGGGAATCCTGCTTAGTGTCCACAGAAAGCCCTCAAGAGCTCTGCATTTTAGAGAGTAAAAGGAGGGGGACATCGGTAAAGACTCTCTTGTCTTCTTTCATGCTTTAATTAAGACAGTAAATCACGGCAACCATGAAACAACTGCATGTGCAAAATAAGGACTCTTGCTTCTCTGCTTCTGCTATCACGGGCATTCCTTTCACAATCTCCTAATGGAAGAGATAACATCAAGAAAAAATCTGTTATAACTTAGGGTGCTTTACTGTATGTTCTCTGCTCTGTTTTGCAGAAAAAAGTACAAAATAGTAAATTGTCAATTTTGTCATTCTAACAATTTAGAATCCCAGTGGTGGTGTTACCAATATGCAACCCTATGTATGTGTCTATCTATACTTCTATTAGGCACCAGGTTGGGCCATTATGCTGTTAACAGCGCTGAAAAAACACAGGTCTCATAGTCACTGTGTTGCCTCCCCTCTACCCATGACATGGTGGCTGACAGGCTGGCTTTCAGTGCCGCTAGTAGCACAACGGCACATTTTTTATGCACTTTTGACTACTAGCAGTATAGTTGTTAACTGTCTTGAATTTGCCAGAACTGTCCCTGATTTTCAGAGACAGTCCCAGCATATTCAGGCTATCCTGGGCTGAAAATGAGTAGGTTTAATGATACCCCACCCATAACTGAGTGTTCCCTGGTAGAGTTGGGGTATTCCCAGGGGGTGGAGTTTGGATGCCCTGAATTTACCAACTTAAACATTGGTAAGTATGGAGTAGTAAGAACCTGCAACATATGAAGCTGGCAGGTCTGCTTTAGTTATTAACCAAAAAACTTTGAGTCAATATAGTTCTAATTTAGAAATATGATTTTTATTGAATATCATTACAATAACAAATAACATTCATAGCAGGATGCAAATGACACCCATTAACACACCCTAAGTAGGATATAGCATCTAATTGCAATATTAGAAAAGTTATTTGCTCTTGGAATGGTATTCAATAGAAATCATGTTTTAAATGGGAGCTATGTTGACTCAGTTTTTCTGGTTAATAATGATAGTAGATTGAGATGTTCTGTTACAGTATGAGGTTACAGAGAAGTGGATATGCTCCTTTTTTATTAACAGGTCTGCTTTAAGAAGAAAATATGCAAAAAGTACACATCACAAAGTGATCTCTTCCACCTTTTATAGATAAAAGCGAGACAAGAACATTTCCAAAATCCTTTCTTTCAAAATATTTAGCTTTTCTGTCCCCTTGTATCCTTTCTTGCTTTTGATTAAAGGACAAATGGTTGAGAGAACAGATCCTACTATAATTTGAGGCCTACGGGGATGCTGCTCAACTCACACCACATTGGCCAAACTGTTTGCAGATTAGAATTGAAAAAATATAATAACAATAATAATATGTATGTCGTCAGTACTAGGGATGAGCGAACCAAACCGCAACAAACCAGATTCGTTACGAACTTTGCCAAAAGTTCGGTTCGTCACCGAACTTTGAGAAAGTTCGTAACGAATCTGGTTAAAATAACAACGGCGACGCAAAACTGTACTTTTTTCACAGAATAGACCAGGATACAAGGGATTATTACTCAAAAAACACAAAAGCATACATCCATTGGGTTGGGCGCTGCACTCGGTTAGGACATCAAACTGGTGTAACAAAGATATATATATGTCTCGCCAACAGCCATAGGCCCATTGATTCAACAGGTTTGACACCAGAGTAGTTGCGTCAATTTGTAAAGCGAGTGCCAGTGAGGTGTCCATTTCATGAAAATTGGACACGTATTTTTGGATAATGGAACTGGCGTAAAGTCTTCTTGAATCTGTGCCTTTTTAAATGTCCTTTCTTCACCTCATGGATTCTGTGGGTGAGGTTGTCTGTCTATTTAACCGTATCCGTATCCTACTAGACTAGCTGTAATGTTAGAGGGTTTTTTTAACGTTGACTGTCCTGTGCTGAACTCTACATCAACATTTTGTCATGTATAAAAACTGATTTTTACAAGCGTGCATATTCTTAGCTTCCAACTTCAGTTCTCTGTACTAGGCCCTTCTGGGTCCAAAAGAATACTGCTCCTACTAATGCCCCCATCGTCAATTGTCTATTTGGAAACATACTGGGTCCAATCAAGAGCTGCTGAAGCTGCCTCCTCAACTTGTCTCTTCTCAACAATACTGGTCTGGGTGCAATCAAGTGCTGCCTCCTCCTCCTCCTCAACTTGTCTCTTCTCAACAATACTGGCCTGGGTGCAATCAAGTGCTGCCTCCTCCTCCTCAACTTGTCTCTTCTCAACAATACTGGCCTGGGTGCAATCAAGTGCTGCCTCCTCCTCATCCGTCAATTGTCTGTTCTCAACCATATTGGCCTGGGTGCAATCAAGTGCTGCTGCCTCCTCCTCCTCCGTCAATTGTCTGTTCTCAACCATACTGGGTCCAATACAGTACTATTACTGCTGCTGGTTCCACTGTCAAATGTCTGTTTTCCACCCTACTGGGTCCAAGGCAATGCTGCCGGTGTTGCCAACTTGCACTTTGTGTCCTATGTCCCGTGTAATCACTTACACCTTGGCTAATGTGTACCTGTTCTGGGGTGCACAAGGTCTAATTAAATGGTACGCCTGTCTGTCTTCTGACCTGTGATGTCACTGAGACCACATCGACTTCAACGCAGCCGATTCTTGGGCTGGTGCCACGATCTACCGTGTGTTTTTGGTGCTCTGGCATGACATGGACTGCTCCAGCGGACATCTTCAATGCTGTCAAATGTTGTCGACCTGGCTGAGGTTTTTTTTACACTATTTTTGCACTTTGATTTTTTCCACTTTTTTCATTGTAATAGCAACTGCAACTAAACGAAACTATACCCTATCAGACTCCCACTATTGTAGCTGCAATTATTCAGCCGTTATAGCAAGGTTCGTTTTAGGTTCGGTTCTTACTAATCCGAACTTCACTAAAGTTTGCCGAATCGAACCGAACTTTTCAAAAGTTCGCTCATCCCTAGTCAGTACCCTTATTTTTTATTTTTTTATTTACAGCACTGAAAAATATAGACCATTCTAAAAATGGCCAAAATTACTAAAAATACATGCATCAACATTTATTTTTTTACATAATGAAATTCAATGGCAGAGTAATCTAAATGTATGGGTGCACGTGTGCATCTATTAGGACAGTAAAAACTTTTATCTGCCTTAAGATAAAACAGGCCAAAAAAGACTTTACTTCCCCCTGAAAAATATACCCATCAAAAGGATAACAATTGTATGTCAACTGTACTTCCAGGCGCTCGAGTTCGGCACATCGCGGATCGGGTTGACAGATTACTGGGAGGGGCTGGAGAAGATCCAGCAGTCATGGTCCATATCGGTACCAATGACAAAGTTAGAGGTAGGGGGAGCATCCTTAAAAATGATTTTAGGGATTTAGGGCATAAGCTTAGGGCAAGGACCTCCAAGGTAGTGTTTTCCGAAATACTGCCTGTACCACGAGCCACACAAGAAAGGCAGCGGGAGATTAGGGAGGTAAACAAGTGGCTCAAGAACTGGTGTAGGCAGGAGGGATTTGGGTTCTTGGAGAACTGGGCCGACTTCCCTGTCGGCTACAGGCTCTACCGTAGGGATGGGCTGCACCTCAATGGGGAAGGGGCAGCTGTTTTGGGGGAGAAGATGGCTAGAAGGCTGGAGGAGTGTTTAAACTAGGGACTGGGGGGAGGGTAACTACATTATAGGAGGGGAAGATAGTGCAGATAGAGACTTGGGGCAAGGTAATAGAACTGGGGGAGGAATGGAAGGAGGAACTAGAACAGATCAGAAGGAAAGGTGTAGGGTAAGAAATATACATCAACCTCTTAATTGTATGTACACTAATGCCAGAAGCCTAGCTAATAAAACTGGAATTAGTGATGTGTGAGGAGAACTATGACATAGTGGGAGTAACTGAGACATGGCTGGATGATAGCTATGACTGGGCAGTTAACGTACAGGGTTACAATCTTTTTAGAAAGGATCGTCAAAACCGGAGAGGGGGAGGAGTCTGCCTTTATGTAAAGTCGTGCCTAAAGCCCACACTCCGGGAAGATATAAGTGAGGGACATGAAGATGTGGAGTCACTGTGGGTAGAAATAAATGGAGCCAAAAACAATATTAAAATACTAATAGGGGTTTATTATAAACCACCCAATATATCAGAGACCACAGAAAATCTACTTCTACACGAAATAGACGAGGCGGCAAATCATAATGAGGTCATTATTATGGGGGACTTCAACTACCCAGATATAGACTGGGAAACTGAAACCTGTACATCTCATAAAGGAAAAAGGTTCTTGGCAATAACCAAAGACAATTACCTTTCCCAACTGGTTCAGGACCCCACTAGAGGGACGGCAATACTGGACTTAGTATTAACCAATAGACCTGACTGAACAACAGATGTGCAGGTTGGGGGACACCTGGAAAACAGTGACCATAACATAATAACATTCCAATTGTCATTCAAAAGAGTGTTTCTTCAGGGAGGAACAAAAATACCAAACTTCAAAAAAGCTAAATTTAGCCAACTAAGAGAGGCCATAGGCCTAACTAACTGGGCCAAAGTCCTCAAAAATAAAAATACAGCCACAAAATGGGATATTTTTAAAAGCATCCTAATATCTAATTGTGAGAGGTACATACCGTATAGGAATAAAATGATAAAAAAAACAAGAAAAAACCAATGTGGATAAACAGAACTGTAAAGAAAGCAATAAATGACAAAAAGAAAGCATTTAAATCACTAAAACAGGAGGAGAGCGAGGAAGCATTGAAAAACTATAAGGAAAAAAATAGAATATGTAAAAGACAAATAAAAGCAGCCAAACTACAGACCGAGAGATTAATCGCCAAAGAGAATAAAACTAACCCTAAAATGTTCTTCAGTTATATAAATACTAAAAAGTATAAACCTGAAGGTGTCGGCCCCTTACAGAGTAATGAGGGGGGAGTTGCAGAGAGCGATGAGGAGAAAGCGAAGCTACTAAATTAACTTTTTCTTCACTGTATTCACTGAGGACAATAAACTGTCAGAAGAAATGCAGAGTATAAAAGTAAATTCCCCTTTAAAAGTGTCCTCTCTGACCCAGGAAGAGGTACAGCAACGTCTTAAAAATATTAAAATAGACAAATCACCAGGACCGGATGGCATACACCCCCGTATCCTAAGAGAATTAAGTAATGTCATCGACAGACCCTTATTTCTGATATTTAAGGACTCTATACTGACGGGGAGTGTTCCACAGGATTGGCGCATAGCAAATGTGGTGCCAATATTCAAAGAGGGTTCAAAAACAGAGCCCGGAAACTATAGGCCGGTAAGTTTAACTTCTGCTGTGGGTAAACTGTTTGAAGGTTTTCTGAGAGATGCTATCTTGGAGTACCTCAATGAAAATAAGCAAATAACTCCGTATCAGCATGGCTTCATGAGGGGATCGGTCATGTCAAACCAATTTAATCAGTTTCTATGAGGAGGTAAGTTCTAGACTTGACCGCAGCGACTCAATGGATGTCGTATATTTGGACTTCTCCAAAGCGTTTGACATGGTACCACATAAAAGGTTAGTATACAAAATGAGAATGCTTGGCCTGGGAGAAAATGTCTGTATGTGGGTAAGTAACTGGCTCAGTGATAGAAAACAGAGGGTGGTTATTAACGGTAGATACTCAGATTGGGTCACTGTCACTAGTGGGGCACCACAGGGGTCTGTATTGGGTCCTATTCTCTTCAATATATTTATTAATGATATTGTAGAAGGTTTACATAGTAAAATATCAATTTTTGCAGATGACACTAAACTGTGTAAAGTAATTACCACAGAGGAGGACAGTGCACTTCTACAGCAGGATCTGGATAGACTGGAGGCTTGGTCAGAAAAGTGGCAGATGAGGTTTAACACTGACAAATGTAAGGTTATGCATATGGGAAGGAATAATGCAAGTCACCAGTACATACTAAATGGTAAAGCATTGGGTAACTCTGACATGGAAAAGGACCTAGGAATTTTAGTGAACAGCAAACTAAGCTGTAGAAGCCAGTGCCAGACAGCTGCTGCCAAGGCCAATAAGATAATGAGTTGCATCAAAAGGGGCAAAGATGCCCGTGATGAGAACATAGTCCTGCCACTTTACAAATCACTAGTCAGACCACACATGGAGTACTGTGTACAGTTCTGGGCTCCTGTCAACAAGGCAGACATAGCAGAGCTGGAGAGGGTTCAGAGGAGGGCAACTAAAGTAATAACTGGAATAGGTGGACTACAGTACCCAGAAAGATTATCAAAATTAGGGTTATTCACTTTAGAAAAAAGACGACTGAGGGGAGATCTAATAACTATGTATAAATATATCAGGGGTCAGTACAGAGATCTCTCCCATCATCTATTTATCCTGAGGACTGTGACTGTGACGAGGGGACATCCTCTGCGTCTGGAGGAAAGAAGGTTTGTACATAAACATAGAAGAGGATTCTTTATGGTAAGAGCAGTGAGACTGTGGAACTCTCTGCCTGAGGAGGTGGTGATGGTAAGTTCACTAAAAGAGTTCAAGAAGGGCCTGGATGTATTTCTGGAGGGTAATAATATTACAGGTTATAGTTACTAGAGAGGGGTCGTTGATCCAGGGAGTTATTCTGATTGCCTGATTGGAGTCGGGAAGGAATTTTTCACCCTAAAGTGGGGAAATTGGCTTCTACCTCACAGGGGTTTTTTTTGCCTTCCTCTGGATCAACTTGTAGGAAAACAGGCTGAACTGGATGGACAGATGTCTTTTTTCAGCCTTACAAACTATGTTACTATGTTACTATTTCTTGGCAGAACTGTCAAACAGATAAAGCAAAAAAAATATACAAAATATACATTTGACAAATTCTTTTTTTCTGCAGTATATATTTTAAATTAATATAGACTGTACTAAGTAGTGGTAGTGAAACATACCTTCATATTTCATTTTCTTTAGTTTTTGCTGTTTAGTAATATAATATATATATATATATATATATATATATCTACTTTAAAGGGATGTTTACACATACCAATAATCATACACTTAAGGTGGCCATAGTGTAAATTGGTCAAAACAAATGATTTCAACCAAAATGATTGTTCATCAACAATGAACAATGACAGACCATCATCATCTGAAAAGAAGTCATGATTTAAATTTTTGTCTGCTAGTCAGACAAAAGATCTTTTGTTCAAAGAAAGATCGTTTGTGGATGAAAGATTTTCCTTTGAAAGAATACTCCCAAAAAAGATCTTTCATCCCTTCTCAGTTTCATTGAACAATGTATGGACCAGTCAGGAAGAAGGCAGCGGGGGCTAGGTTCGACCAATGGCTTGCTCTGTCCCTCCACACAAGCTGCAGCCTCCATGGCAGCCAGGTTGTTCCTGCATTTTCCGCACCTTGATTTTCACCAGCCAATGGTTGGCAACCATGGGGTACATAAGGCACTTTTCCCTGTGGGAAGGTGCCTGAGCAATTAGGTTCTATAGCTTGCTGGTTTCTATCCTCTGCCTGTGTACCGACCTCTGCCTGTTTACTGGATTCTGACCCTCTGCAGCCTGACCTGCGCCTGATCTCTGTATTGACCCTCTGCTGTCTGCCCTCAGACCATTTACCATTAAGCACCTACTTTGCCTGCCCTGACCTCAGCCTGTCCTTAACTACAGTTTTCCCTGACCCCTCAGAACCCCGCACTGGTGTCTCTGACCCCTTTGGTTCAGCTGTCAACCACACAGAGACTATTCCAGGAAGTAGCGGCCTGGTGATTTCCCTGCAGCAAAGTCCACATAAAGGACTGCCAGGATAATAACCGTATGTTTATCCCAAAGTCAAATCTATTGGTTGACGCAGTGGTTCCACATCCACTGTCATAACAATGTGTATGGCTGTGCCTTCAAAACAATTGTACACTGGATCTATTGTGTACGGCCAACTTAAAGGGAATCTGTCACCTGTTTTATGCTGCTAACTTCTAACAGCTCCAGTAAATACAAGTCTTGATATTCAGGAGCTTCTGGCTTGGGAGATGAGAAAGTCAGAAGCTAATGAATATTTAGGGCTCATCGTCATGAACTGGAGCTACTCAAGATTTTAGCAAAATGGCCTGTCTGTTAAAGGGGCTTATACCATGATTAAAGTAAAAAATGAAAATCAGACACCATATAGTACATGAGAATCTCTTTATAATAAAGCTGGAACCAGCCCTGTACCTCACTTGGATCCAGAGATCTCCCCATTCATTGCTCTGCTAGAATTATATGAACTTGACAGCTCAAGGGGAGTGTCTTTTCTGCTGCAGCTAAGGGGCGTGTCCATGTTCCCCCTATCACAGCTCAGAAGGCAGTTAAAGGATGAAACTGACCATGTGCAGCCTTCTCATTGAGCTGGACAAAGAAATAAGAAAAAGAACAAAGAGCAGGTGGCGCTATACAGATACATTATATTGAATAGCTCAGTGGCTATACAAAATTCTTAATTACATGCAATTACAAAAGTATTCAGATCCAGGTGCTGGTTGGAAAACTGTAGATTTTTTTTGGGACAACCCATTTAAAGAAAGTGACCCAGCAATTGGCTAAGGGGATCTGTCACTAGTTTATGTTGCCTCAGAACACCTTAAAACTGGTGACAGATTCCCATTAAGAACTGATCATACTAACTACTAGCCTGAGTAAATGAATGAAATGAATGAACAACTTAGTTGTATCTTTAAAAAAAACACACATTATAACACATCAACATAAATCACTGTGGGCACTGCAGGGGAAAGGTCCAGCCAGGCACGGTTTTCCTGACATAGGGGGATCCTGTGAGGCTACATGCTTCAGCAGCTAGCCTTCTCATGTGACAACTGAACTGTATTTCATATTTTAGAATAAAATAATTCCATAGGTGAACTACAGAAAAGTGAGTGGTCATGTGAATATGTGTACAGAGCCCAGAAGGTGTACAGTTGAAGGAATTGAAGGCTTTTCCCACCCAAAAAAATCAACTGTTCGCTGGCTGTGGCTGCAATCTAAAGAGACAAGTACTCTAATCAGCCTTCAGTCCCCTTTGCTTTGGGGAATCGATCATCCAATCCTACTGAAGTTCATAAGTTTGCAAAATGAGAAGAATAATATGTATTCAGGCACATGCAGAAATGTCCTCATCTTATTTAAAAATACTGCAAGCTTATAGGTGTGACCAGACTACTTTACAGAATCTTGAACTTGTCATCATTACTCTCATCATTTTGTTTACATTGTGAGTACTTTGTCAGTTAAGTGTTTACTGCTTCCCCTAAATGTAAAGCTTCCCCTAAATAGGTTGGTGCTATATAATTTCCGTTTCACAAGTTATTTTACTGATTCTCCACAACAGTTCAGGTACATTTTGCAAATGTTCATGAGTGTTCCATACCTGAGCTCCACTATGGCTTAACGTTTGTCAGGCTGTGAAACTTTAGCTATAGTTATCCCTTTAAAAAGTGTTAGGAAGTGATACATCCTCTTTAAGTGTAATACCAGTCAAAGGACAAATTAGGACACAAAACGCTTGAGATGTGTCTGGTCCGAATCTCTTCCCTGCTTTAATCTGTTTGCCAGTATTTAGCGGCTTATACAGCTGGTATTTAACCTATTTCCCTAATGGCAATTAAGAAATGTTTTCATTTCACATGAAGGGATTGTCTGAGAAATCCTTCCCTCTCAGTCTTCCCCACCTCCTCTCAACTGTTCTTTCTTTTCTCGCTCCTTCTCTCCATCTCTAAATTTCTCTCTTTATTTCCATCACTCTTTCTTATTTAGTCTCTCTTTCTTTCTCTGTCCCTTACCTTCTACTCTAAAGTTGCTGCTTTTATTGGTCTGTCTTTCCTATCTATTACTTACCTCTTCTCTCTCTTCTTTTTGCCTTCTTGTGTCACCTTGCTTCTCTTTCAGTGTATTTCTGTCTCAAGTGTAGGAAGGCTTCCTCAATTTTCCTTATGGAGTACAAGAGAAGAAATGATTATGGAGCTGAATAGTTGAAATCCAGATAAATACACTGATTATTATCTCCTTAGAGCTTTCTTATCTCAGACTGTGAGGTGCTTAATGGCCGGACTATTGTTTTTAGCTTGAAGGTATTAATGTAAGAATCAGGGCAGCAAGTCTGATGTCATAGGTGGCTGAAAGGTGACCTGCTGCACTGATTTCCCTTGGCCTCCTCTCTGTACACTCTGTCCAACTAGTTCAAAGTGCTTGTATTTTTAGAATAGAGAAAAAGAAGATTGTATTGATGTGTCTGGTAAAGGGATTGAAGAGGCTCCCACGTATCCTGCTTAAAAGATGTCCCTTGTGCTCGTGCTCTACTTTCTAAGTTAATAAGGTCTTTTGCATGCAGGCGGGGGCACAATGTGAATAGGACACTGCAGTCTTGATACACTTTACTGAAGATAATGTCCTGACACATTTAAACCTGTCTTGTAGACATCTTTACCACTATGTCCTAACATACGCAGACATTTCCTCATCAGGCCTGCAATTACAGAATTGAAAGAATTTATGTCATCATCAGCCATTTACAACTACAAAGTAAGCAAGCAGTATGCATATCCCTTTGCACACCAGAATAAATGAATAGCTCTAAGCATGTCTACTCCATTTCTGAGCCTTATATGATGTATTATTAAACCATCCTCTGATGGTTACACTTATCTAGATCTTGGTTCATCTTTTCATTAGCCTAAACTTACATTTTGTATGGGGCAAGGCCAAAACAAATTGTTAGTTTAAAAATTAAGGGTGTTGTCCATTACATACCAGATAGCAGATCACCATGATTTGGTCCATTACATACCAGATAGCAGATCACCATGATTTGGTCACATGCAGGGTATTTCCATTAAGCAAATGAAGGCAAGCAACCTATGACACAGCGTCAATTCAGAGGAGCTAAGGAAACAAAGATATAGGGCAGGGAAAACTCATCCTGTCAGATCTTTATTTCACAGAACAGTAACACTTATCATATGGTCTACCACATCCCATAGACATTAGATTGTGTGTAGGACACACTCACAAAAATCTGATGTTCATGCATAGCTTGGGAATGTTCTAAGGCTACTTTCACACTAGCCTTTACTAGGGGGCCCGCCGGATCCGTAGTGATAATACAACCTTGTGGATCCGTAATGAACGGATCCGGTTGTATTATCTTTAAACATCTTTTAAACGGATCCGGAATTAACTCCATTGAAAGTCAATGGAGGACGGATCCGTTCACCATTGTGTCACACCAAACGGATCCGTCCCCATTGACTTCCTTGGGGGTCATTCCAGATCCGTCTTGGTGCGAATACCCAGTAAGGAGAGCAACCCGCAGCATGTTGCGGTTTGCTCTCCGGTCTGAAGATGGAACGGAATGCTTTCAGGAGCATTCCGTGCTCTTCAGTTCAGTTTTGTCCCCATTGACAATGAATGGGGACAAAACTGAAGCGTTTTATTCCGGTATTAAGCCCCTATGACGGAGCTCTATACCGGAATAAAACAACGCTAGTGTGAAAGTAGCCTAAGGGTATGAATGTGGCCTAAATGATGAGACAAATCCAGAGCATTGTACAATAGCAACCAAGTGGATGAGATTTTAAAAATCTCCCCAATGGAAGGCGGCGAGGTCTACTGTAGATTTTCCATTGTGGGAACATATTGTTAAAGAGACTTGCACAATATAAAGTGGTTGTCTGATAAAGACAGTCAGTGTCCATATGCCCAGCTACTTTTATAGAAATGGTTGTCTTCATAAGTCAACCCCCTTATATCATCAAAAAAGCCATCTAGAAAGAAGTATTTATAAACTGCTACCTTATGCCTCAAAAGCCAACTAGTCAAATACAGCTATACCCAAGTACTTGGGTTTTCTCAACTCAACTCAGAATTGTAGTTCCCAGACCCACCATGTTTAATACTCTGACATATAATAGATTAAATAAATTGGAAACATCATTTTTAAGGACAGTGGTTATATATTGGATATTGGATTGGTAGTGCTTATAGTACCTCAATTATTATTATTATTATTGTTATAATGTGAGATTATTTATGACTCATATTGGCTTGATTTCATAAACTTGTACAGAACTGCTTATAAGGGCTAACTATAAGTAACTCACTGCAATTTATGGGCCTGCAGGAAAATGAAGGAATAAGTATTACGTACTTATAGAAACCAGACAATTCTTTTTTTTTTCTGAATGAGTGCATCTAGCCAAAGGGCACCTTGTTCACAGCACAGACACAAATTTCACAACAAGATTTCAGTAAACTGTGTTTCCTGTCAGTAAAACCTGGGAAAATATAACATTTCATAACACAAGCATGTCCATTAGGCTTCCTATGAATAACTTTACACTCTAACAAACTGTTCATACAGTTTCCACCATAGCAGAATACATGATTACACCTTTAGTAGGTGATGAATTCTCTGTAACAGGCTTATATAATATATCGCCCACAATAGAGTGCAGTTTTTCTTTTCATATTTTATGCCTGTAAAGTGCTGAAGAATATATCATATATATGAGTAAACTAAATCAATCTTTGTATATCTGCCGCACACAAATTGAGTTAAGTCTATCAAATTGATGCACATGACATGATTTATTTTTTGCATAAAGTTATGCCATGCATTTAATATTTTTGCACATTGTGCCTTTTATAAATACTTAATAAAATGTGCCAACAAAGCATATTTACTACAAAATATGCCATAACAAACATAGTCAGACACCAGGGTTACTAGTTGTGCCTCAGTAATGTTGCTTATGATTATAATTTTAAACACATTCTTCTCCAATGACGAATATTTAAATTCATATGTGACACCAGCAGTAGGTCCAAACCAACATTTTTAAATAATATACATGTAGTTATGGTAAAACTATAATACTATAATACTGTTAAATTTATTAGTTATTGCACATAATATATATGTTGTCTCATCATTGTTGCAATAATAAAAGTTAACCGGTTGTCCTGTTATAGAACATATAGAACTCATACAAGGGAGATGTCTTTGCTTTGGACACCCAACTATTAAACAGAGTGGTGTAGATCATACCTCATTTCAGTTAATGAGGTGTTAATTAAACCTTCTGTAGATCCTTTTTCAATGTCATATCACCTGTGAAAGGACCAAGCCTCTCTTACACTTCTTTCCCAAACGAGATTCCCATTAATGCTCAGAACAGAAATGGATGGTTCCTGTTCATGTGTGAGGGTATGCAAATCATCTTTTAGCAAGCTCTGCCTCTACTGTCACCATATGTCAGGTAGCTACTCTATAAGTCAATGTTCAACCTTTTAAACAGGCCTTGAGACATGACCTGGATAACAACTAAGTCAGCATCTCATCTGCAGACAGCTGTTTCAGGGTGATTGTCTCTCATTTGTGCAGAGCTGAGATTACTGGTTTAACTGGGTGAGAGGCCTAGTTCAGGATTAGGGGGAGACTATCTCCTTATGAAGAGCACCAAATTGGTGTGAGGAGTCTTATAGGCCATACAAAGCTCTTCTGGAATTCTGGGAAGAGGGTATGCAAATCAGGTTTTTTAACTCCTCAAGCTGATTCAGCATTCTCCATAAGGAAATATAGTATGCTTGCTAATTTTCATACCCCCTTCCCAAAATTCCAGAGGAGTCTTCCCTGGCCTATAAGGCTACTCACATCAATTAGGTACTCTCCATAAGGAGATATAGTATTCCTGTTCATGATTAATTTTAATGAACGGGATATGCTCTAATTTAATATAATAGACAGTGAACTTACAAGGTCTTCTTTGGTGGGAACAGAGAACTGGAAGCACCCTTGTCTCATGGAACCTCCACATACATCGAGATTTGAGGTGTCTGTACCCCTGAGTAATATCTGAAATGGAAAAACCTTTAACTTTTTATTGCCTTGAAAATTTTTGACATTCAATTGTATGATTTGCTCTAATTTCCTCTGAACCAAAGAAAACTGTGTTAATTTGAAGGGAAAAGTGTTATCCCTTCCTTTATTTGCTCTGACGCTGGCCCTGTTCTAAATTAACAGCAATGCCAGTGAAATGACTTTCAAGTCTTGAAGATTTAATCAGGAAAGGCCTTGGTAGTTATAAATTTGTGGCAGCAATGCTTAATTCATCTTGTAATTCATCTTGTCATGGTCAAAATTGACTGTCTCTGGCCAGGCATCACCTCTGTGGACACTTAATGAAAGACTCAAGGAAACATGAAGGTCATCCTTCTTTGATGTGATTTCCCCTTTTTCCTGATATAATAGATACATGTCTTCACATTTAAAGCTTTCATTTTTCTCCATTCCTCTTAGAGAAAAACAATTCTATTTCACAATTCTGAAATTCCTCTGGATTTACTGTATTGCTTATGTAGAAATATCTATAGGACAATACAATCTGCACCAGACAGCAATATGCACGCATATGTCGAATGGAGTTGCAAAATGTTTGCCAAGTGGTAAGTATTTTCAAAGTTGTATAAAACAAAAAAGAAAGTCCAACGATACAGAACTGTCTATGGTAAAGAGGAGGATGTCTGCGGTGGCACTTTTTACCGAAAATGGATTTCTCTGTAATAGACAAACAAAATGTTTAGACATGTTGAAATAGTTTATGTTCGTCACGACAAGCCATTTGTATCCCTGTTCTTAAAAGAGGAACTTTTTAAACTTTCTAAATATAAACCTTGCTTTAGAACACATTATATGGTTGTACTTCTACATACCTGATAACAAACCATTTACCTTTATGGATAATTGCAGCTTCAGGCAAAAAAAAGGAATTACTAATGATCATTTTTACTAGTAGAGAATATTCCATCCTTTACAGGAAAGTGGCTTACTTATAAACAACACTTCATATAAACTGGCGACAGCCCGAAAATCAGGTCAATTTGAGGTCCATGGTCCTGGAGTTAATTATCCAAGATTAAAAGATAAAGTAATGTGGGAAACAGTATTGTGTCGGGAATCTTTGTTGAAAGTTCTGTATGCAATATTTTTTTTAAAGTAATGGAAGCAATTAAAAGTGTTTCACGTCTAACGTAGGAAATCGTGTGAAAGTTGTACAAAGGCATGGTACTTTATATTGTGTTATATTGCAACCTTAGATTCTGATTACGCTAGCGTCATGGTCAATTTACACTAGTAAAATTTGTTGAAGATATATAGTCAGTTGCCCAATTTAAATAAAAAAAAACATGATCATTTATGGTTGATCTTGATTGATGATGTTGCTGTAAAAATCTGCATTATCGGTGACATGATTGGAAAATGCTGCCTGGAGCAACATTTATAGAGAGAGCCATCACTAGGCAACAATGACGCTCCTCACTAAATGGGGAAGTTTTCTCTTCAGCAACAATGAGGATCATGGTGAAGAACTGTATCCGATCCTCACCACATAATATTTCAAACATCCAATTGTTTCTTGGTGGTTTAAAAAGTTTTTGAACTAGTGGTCCTACATAGTCTGTCCATTAACAGTTAGGATAGGCCAACAACATGTAATTAGTAGTGATCTATCTGGCAGGGCCTCCGCTGACTAACAGTCCAAAATGAATGGAGTACCAGGCACAACCCAACATACATAAAAACTGCTGTACCTAGATAAATAATGAATCGAACACCACTGTCTTTTTAATTTTGTTGATAAGTGGGGGTCCCTGTAGTCAGAGCCCCCTCATCACACAGTTAAGGCCTAAGGAAAAAGAATAACTAATTAGAAAAGCTCCTCATTTGAAAAATATCCAGTTTCTTTATTTAATTATGCTATATGTATATATTTCAGCACTCACAGCAGTTATATAACAGGCATCACAGATAACAATATTTTCTCTTAGTTATTATAAATTCTTTGTATGTGCAGTAAACTATTTTTCAGGAGGCAACTTTACTTGATTGCTTTTAATCCTTCTTAATGTTTCTGTTAATATTGTTTAAACTGTTTTAACATAAGCAAAAAATAAAGTCACACAGTACACTGAGTTCAGAAGTAGAAGACAGGATTGGATTCATGTCAATCAGAATATCTTCCAAGAGTAAAAGCAGCATATTTCTCCAACATGTATCCTTAGATATTTTTGTAGTAAAGTGATATATGTCCCTTGGGAACAGGTCAAAGTGTGAGTAATGTTGAAGAATATAATTAAAATTGGTTGGATCCTACTGATTAGCCTGATGTTCACACCGAAGTAAGAAAAAGAAGGTGGATATTTCTTTCAACGCTGAAAGATAGATAGCTTTCTGGGTTATCAATATACAGCCGTTCTTTGCAGCTGCAACGGTTTATTGTAGTTGCTTGCTGTATATTGGTTGGAAATTAGCATGTTATAAGCCCAAGAGAGTCAGTAGAGCAGGAGGAACAGGTAATATACTCTGATTACCCCAGAGTGAAATGACATCCTAAACCCGCCTCTTTGGCAGCTGTGAATGCCGATTAAACATTTTTCATCTTTTCACATTATACAATCTTAATGACTGGCCATGACCACCTCAACACCTTCAAGACATGCATAAAAAGCACATCATGTGACCCCAGGGATGAAACACAAAGCAGCGAAAACCACATTTTACAGTAGTAGAAGCAGTTAGTTGGCAATACAAGTTCTTTCCTGACTGCACTGAAGAGCGAAAGCAGCTCAAGTGGCTTGAAGTACAGGATCTTGCTGAGATGTTAGCGGAGAACATCCACTCCAGGGATTCTTGACACTAGTGAGTATAAAAAGAGCATTCTCATGTCACTGATATGATAAAAGGAGAGGAGTTTTATTTATATATTTATAGATTTCTTCTTTACCATTTTTTATTGTGTAATTGGACACTTAAACACCATTTTCATTCCATAGACCAAGTCAATAGATTCTTGTGTAAACCTATTTTGTAACGCTGTTTAGACTCTTCTCATCTGTAACATCAGATGAAGTAGTAAAGCTTTCACTGCTATCAGATATTCAGTTTCTTAAAGGCTATTTTCATATAGAGGGAAGAGGACAGACTCACATGAGATGTCTTGAAATGCAGCAGGCCAACTGTCCTAAATTGTTCAGCTGTTATTTTGCTTGTTTAAGTGACTGTTGTCTGGACAGGTGTTTGTTTCAAGACCAAACTGACTGAGATGACTGGCATAACATTTTTCAGTTAAAAATATTTGTTGATTAGGTCAATCATTGTAGCTTTTTTCAATCTTCCTATACCTATTTATCAGATGGATCAGAAGTGATTGTGGTCTGTTCTACATCATCATGTCATGGCTAGAAAATGTTAAAGAAAAAAGACTGCAACCATTCGTGATCATGTGTATAAATCCATTGAACTGAAAAAATCAGTGTATATTACATATACAAATGTAACAATATTCACATCACAACTGTCTAATGCGTCGATCATGGGTGGAAAAAAACACCATTTACTAACAGATACACGCCACGTTTTTGGCATATATCTGACTCAGATTGAGGTGCAAAAGTTAATTGTGCCACAATCTGCTCACGCCAGGTCTAAAAATCAGGTTGAGGCGTGGGCGGGCCGGCAGGCCTGTCTCATTTATAATTTTGTACTCCTGTTTTAGGCATAGAAAATGGTCTAAATCTACACCAGCAAGGGAACTGGTGTAGATTTAAACAGGCAGTGGATGCGCCAAAGTTATGTAGAGGCTGGCACTAATACATAAATTTGGCACATCCAACGTCAGCTAAAGGGGTATTAAGACCGGTATCTAAAATGCCAATCTTAATAAATGACCCCCATATGTATACTATACAATGCCACAGACTGGTATGGGGCAGATTTATGTTAAAATTGCATCCTTTTGGCACCCATTTGTCAGGTTTACATCCAGATATCACTTTTTTTTACAGTACTCAAAACATTTGCTACAACTCTACTCACACTTGCATTAGTTCTTTCCCAACAGGTTTGCATCTATTTTTCCAGAGTCAGAGTAGCAGTCTTTCACATTATTCTATCCAGTAAAAACAAAATTTCAACCTAATTGACAAATGGAGATAATACATGTCAAACAGATCTTATCAAATCTGTAATTTTAAAATAAAGGTAAAAAAATAAAACAAACAAAAAGGTAACTGCGTAGTGTTAATAAAGTAAGAAAACTGTTGCAAGAAAAGTTAGTTATGGCCTATGTTATTGCAAATTTGTGAATCCAAATTGGCAGAGTTAAGTGAAGCCATGTTCATATTCAAGGAGATGCATTCTTAGGAGGTTTAGACTAATGAGAAATGCCTGTGATATATTGATCAGTCTATGACTAGTTCTTCAAGTTTCAGAGTAATAAAAAGCGTAACGAGACCTTCCCTGCAGGAGTAACAGTGTTTAAAACAGAATCATAAATTTGATGGTGGTTTAAAAGATTGCTTGCCATCTACATGCTACTAGTGTACATGTACTTTTAGCATAAAAATCATGGCCGTTCATTATTAGAGACGAAGTTATGAAAAATTTGATTTGGCTACTTTGCCAAATTTCATGAACAGATTCGATTTGTGGCAAATTCTTCACGAAGCGCAAATACTTCATCACGAAGAGCTGTCCTTTGTATGTAGCAGGTACAATGATGGGGAACGTTGATCGCACCGCCCCCCGTGATTGAACCCCTCAGATTCTTGTGTGATCGTGGCATCTGAGGCTACAATTTAGGCCTTTCAGGGGATAATCAGGGTAAAAAAATAAATACTGACTTTATCCATTTGCTCGAGTTGAGGCCATCATGATTGAAGACACCATGCTTGCCCAGTCCGCCAGCATGACAAAGTCATACGTTGCCCCATGCGAGATTTTGTGTGTTTTCTGCAATCAAAATGGCCGCAATGGCCTCTATGCGTGCAAATGGATGAGGTGGGTATGTATTTTTTTTTATATTTCAGGAAAAATAGATTAGTTACCACAAGAGCGAGGAAATTCAGATTAATGGAGAATTGAATTTTTCCTGAAATTCAGATTGAAGTCTATTTGGCTTCAATTCACTCAACACTATTCATGATGAACAGACTAAAGGTGATGGCAGTTTAAGGACACTTCACTTAGTAGGGTACATTGATGAATATGTTCCTTTACATGTCTCTTGATACAATAAATATAAAAACTCGGGGAATTTATGTCCTGCACCCCAGAAATCAGGCTTCCAAAATTGACAAGTAGCGGCTTTGCAACTTTTCGGGGTCAATTATGCAGACTTTTTGAGCACTGTGACTTTCAGGGTCATCTACAGATTTGGAGTGAAATTTGATCAGAATTTCAGAGTAGATAACTTGTGTTACATTTATAAAGTGCAACTTTTTAAAAAAAAGTTGCAAAAAAGTTGCAACTTCACAGTGGGCATCCCCAAGTGTACTTTTATTGAAATAGGAGCAACGACATTGCACCAAATTTAATACTACTGCACAACATTTTCATAAATACCAACTAACCTCAAATACACACAAAATGATAAAATCCCCCCCAATCCGCCTCTCAGTGTGCATGTGAATCTTGCAGGAGGAAGTTAAATTAAAGACTGGCTTGGCATTGATACTATTATAACTGTCCAATTCTCTTTTTTATTACTATGTGGTTAAAGTAAATTTTATTTTGAATGGTTTAAAGCTATTATCTATTTTTACTTCTGCTACCTCAGTAACTGCATTTACAACATGTTATTGCTGCTATTTATATCTTACATAGACATCTAAACTAGTAAATACACAAGGTATAAAACCATAGGTAATGTTCTTAAAATAGATAATTGTTATAAAACCACATACATGTATATAGTAATCAGAGATTTAATCTACATAGGCTTACCAGGTTGCCCTATTTTAGACTGTTCCTTCCTGTCAAATCAGCAGTCAAACACAGATCAGAAATAACACACAAGCCATCTGGGGTAGAAAGGTTATGAACTGCTTGTAAAACCTATTGAAATAAAAGTCCCTGGGGAAGCTCGATTGCAGAGGGAGATTGCATTTGGATCTGGTGGTCTCTATGTACCATTAAGAAAATAATATAATAACTTAGAATATAAAGCTAATACATGGGTTATGTGTCCAGTATTAAACAGCAACACTTGTCATATATGTTTTAACTGAAGCAGAATTTGTTATAAAGTTTTAATTTGGGAATATTTTTATTGTCAGCTTAATGAAATATCAATCATTCCCAGTTTCTTTAGAACCATGTTCACATACCTGGTATGAAAGAAGCCACTTTCTATAGGAAATATTTACGTTAGAATAACATGGGACATTTTATAAATATAAAGATGCAAAAAAGATAAAAAAAGAAACATTTGGACAACCTTGAATGAACTCTTACTTGTTAGAAGACTACCTTAAAAATAAGCAGATCACAAAGTGTCCCCAAGCTGGAAAACCGGGCAGTTAGGGCCGTAATAGACCGAATGATTTTCTAGTCAATTATCAGGGGTTCCTTATAACTGGCCTGTATAATCATGCCGCCGATCAGCCGATTAAAAAGCAAATGCTCGTTTGTTGGTTGATTTGCATCTTTAATTAGAATAGAAAATGAACATCCCTGTGTAATCAGGGTGTGCTGCCTATAATCATCAGAACTGAACTGTAATGGCCTATGTAATAGACCGTTGCAAATAAGCACCTATCGACATGTTTACCTTCAATCAGCACTCGTCCTTCCCAAACAATGGGCAGTCTAATAGGTACCCATGAGATCAATTTCCCTGCAGTGCCATCACTGCACTGCACAGTGCCCATTCAAATCAATCAGTTGATTGCATGACAGGACATGTCCTCCTCAGTTTTGTAGCAACTCTCCACCCTTGCAAAAGATGAGGATTGTGAACAGGGGATCTCTCTCTATTAAAGAAATATTCTGGTTACATTAAGCTAAAGGATAGGGTATAACCATTAGATCACTGAAGATCCAACTGCTGTGACCACCATCGATCACAAGAACAGGGGCCCTGTACCCTTTGCAGACCCTAAAATGAATGGAGCGGCCAGTCGGTTATGCGTGTCACTCCATTTTTTCTATGGTAGTTCGAGATATAACCAAGTACAGCACTTGGCTATCTTCAGAATGCCCATAGAATGAATGGAGTGATAACCCACATGTGTGACCAGCCGCTCCGTTCATTTCAGGGTCTGAAGGGGATATAGGGCCCCCATTCTTGTGATCGGTGGTGGGCCCAGCATTAGAACCCTGACCTATCTAAAAGTTATCCCCTATGCTGTGATTAGGGGATAACTTAATGTAACCGGAATACCTCTTTAACTTAGAATTCCCTAATAGGGTATATGTGGGTTTACTAAACTGGGCAACCCCTTTAATAAACTGGGCAACCCCTTTAATAAAACTTGAGTGTGGAGGTGTGAAGTGCTTTTTACGATGGCTTGTCTTTCAAAATATAAAATAAAAATGCTTATTAAAAGCATTTCTCCTGTCTAATGTGATGTTGTTTTATGAGGTTTCAAAAATTTTTCAATGATGACTGTAAGCTATTATCTTTACATTGATCCCAGTGCTTCTTTTTTCTCTAAATAGGCTGTGTGTGAAGAGTTACTTAACTCCCCACACATAAAACCAAAGCAATACATGCATAAAGAAAGAGAAAAAACAGCCACTCTCTTCAGTGTTTCTGTGGGATTGGGACATTGTTAAAAAGCTGTAAAGACAAAGCTATTTACCACACCCAGGTAAGACCTCCTCTTCGACTGTTTAGAAATCATTGAATCACATCACACCTAAGAAAAATCAGCTGCTAATTGTACTCAAACCATGGAAGTCAAAGTCTGACAAAGCTTTAGTTCCCTGTGGCACTTTCAGCCTAATGTCTTGCTCCATTACCTAAATAGAGAATGTACTTAAAGGTGGAACAATGCAATGCAGTCATGATTCTTTTACACAATATGTAGCCCTGCCAAATTTTGGGATGTTGTCTCCATAACATATATGGGGCATCATTTAGTAAGACCGGTGTTTTAGATGCCGGTCTTAACCCTGGTGCAGGCGGTGCACCAGCCTCTACATAACTTTGCCACATCCACCGCCAGTCTAAATGTAAGCCAGCTTCCTTGCTGACGATTTTCTAAAACAGGCATACAAAAAGATAAATGAGATTTGTCTGCTGGCCCATCCCCTTCCCCCGCCCGTGCCACGGCCCCTTTTTTTTTTTTTTAGAAAAGTCACCAATTGTGGCACAAATAGCCTTTGCGTCGCAATCTGAGCCAATTATACACCAGAAAACTGGTGGATATCTGATATTAAATTACCCCCATAGTTTATTTAAGTGAGCATGATTATTGCACAAAAATAATAGAGCAATAAAGCTAGCCATAGATGTTGGATGCTGGTTAAACAGCTGTTCAAGAGACAATTACACACCCAACTCCTTGATTAACATGTATGCTAGTCTTCACTAAATATGCATGTTATTTTAATAGATTAGGCAGAAAAGTGGCTGCTAGACACCTCTGGTGGCACATATTTCCAGGAGAAGCCCCTTCCTGCGGAACCCATGCTTTCCCTGGTGCCACACATCAGTACCCTGTCAGGTCCCATAGACTGAGTGACTTTTGCACTGTATAACTAAACAGTTATTGTTTAGAATTGTGTGTATTAAATATATTTGTTACCATGCCAATTGTACCTACAATTGGGTTAACCTAGATATATGTTATACAATATGGGTATGACTGAACTGCCCATCTCAATATTTGTGGCATATTGCTAGGACATGTCACAAATATCAAATAGGTGCAGGTCCCACCTCTGGAAGCTGCGACTATTTCCAGAAAAAGGCCCCTGAAGTGAAGGGAGAGTAGATGCTTAGCTATTTACGGCAGTCTCATAGCAGTAAATAGAGACGTGGCTGTGCATAAGTGGCTTATTCTCCATTCACGGCTATGAGAAAATAGCCGAGGGTGCTTGCTTGGCTCTTTTCAGAAGTCCCATAGTATGGATGCCACACATCCAGAATGGAGAGGATGCCACACATGCAGTGTGCTCTCCTTCATTTCAGGTTCCCTGTTCTCCAGATGAGGTGGAGAGGTGGGACCCACACCTATGTGACTTTTGTGGCATATCCTAGCAATATGCCATAAATGTTGTGCTAAGACAACCCCTTTAAGTAACCATCATATTTGTTGTTCAACTTTTTGTTGTGTTGAAATTTCTTCTGATCATAATCACTTTTTATTGTATGTTATTCTACAAGTGTTTTTTATGTTAACTTTTTACTTAATTTTAGATTCTTTGATCCCATACAATATGTATATGATCCGTTTCCTGTATTCCTTATCCTTCCTGTCAGGCATAATATTCCCTGTGTCTGCTGTTAATCTTCACTATGCTATTGTCCTGAATTATCCATAAAGAACAAGAACAAACCTAAGGAAACATTAAAAAATCCACTCATGCCACTATGATTATTCAATCAGTGGGTATTAAGTTAGCCTAGAATTTCACCTCCAGTGTTGCCAAGTGTGTTTAGTATAGTGTGTTCAACTGGGTACTTGAATACCCACTTCAGCTTGCGTCCACACTTAAGTGTTTAAAGTGGTTGGGTTATATGTACTGACAGTGAACAAATGTAACAACATACTTTGAGACCCAAGAACCAAGCTTTCCATCAGGGTTGGTCAAAACATCCAATAACTATGAGTCTATAATCTTAATAAACTATGAGTCTATAATCAATAAATCTTATTAAATTATTTTTGTCCACGATTTATGATGAAGTGACTCGAAGGTAAGCAGACATCCACCTGTGGTTTAGAGACATTTATTAAATGTGTGAAACTCAACGTAAGGAAATCTATGAGATGTGTTAATAAAAGCTACCTACTGCATGACAAGGAAGCTAACATAATCTCCTCAAGGCTCATTATAAGCAGATCCTGCTTTGAATGTGTCTTTAGAAGGGTATACAACTACACACAACCTATGTTCTTTCGAGTAGCCAGATGGGTTCAGTGCAAATCAGTGCAACTCCAAATCTGTTTGTGAAAGGGAGTTTAATGGACACCTTGCAGGTGTCATAACATACAGGAGTCTGTAGTAGTGACATGTGCCCCTAAAAAAATATGTGCAACCCAATAGGATCTGCATGTGATCTGTACACTTATAATCTAGATGTTGATCAGCTTTAAATCTTAAATAAAAAGATCTAACAGACACAGTTCCCATTTCATACAAGCACTCTTATAGTTCAGTTTTATTTTTAATTCATTCTGATTCCTTTTTTCCAGTTTGCAAAATCACCATAGCTTCAATGTGAGCGTTGATGGAAAAAGTAAACACATCCCTTTTTCTTTTAATAACCATTTATTTTTCTGTGTTTTTCCAAGAATACCACAAAACAGAACTGATGAAAAAAAATGAGGTCAGTGGAATGGGTCCCTTATCCCCTATCCATTGCTTGATTGACGGGGTCCAACTACTTGGAAACTTACCATTCACAAGAATGAGGGTCACTCATTTGAATGGAGCAATAATCAAGCATTCATAACATTGCTCCATTCAAAGTCTGTGGGACCGCTCAAGATGGCACAGTACAGCTACTCTGGCAGTCCCATAGAGTTTAAATGAAGTGGCAGAGGGTAATTAAACTGTTAGATCAATTTGAGGGCCAAAACTGACAACTGACAGCACTTGAAAAAGGTCTCTTGGGCCGAAACGTAGCATCCGAAATAAAAGCCTCTCTAAAGGATGTGCTGTCTCCATCCAACTTTTTTTTGTATACCTGATCTTCTGATCCTGTGGGGGAAGTCACCATTCCCCCTGGAGACGTGCACCCGCAACAGAGTGGACTTGGTGTGCTGCCCTACCCTTTATATTTTTTAGCACTAGGTAGTGGCTGGGGAGTGTAATCACAAAACCACCACCATTAAAACGTAACCTTTATTAGTGTAATTCTTAAAATCTCAGTAGGTCCCCTTATCAAATAGTGAATGTATACTGTAAATTTATATTGATATGAGGCAGCCAAGACCAACCTATTCTGATGACCCTACCTATCAAAACGGAATGGCCGCCGTGATAAGGACAATCCTATATTAGGAACCTTCAAGCGTACCTTAGGGATGCCCTGGCACAGTATAGAGGTCATCAACAAACCTATATATTATCAATGATACCTTATGTAACACAGAAGTTATCCATCAGCCCAAAGATGATACATCAAAAGGGACATAGCAGTCCACCTTTTAGATTAAGAACTATTTTTCAGTACAACGTAAATGTCATGCTTAGGGAAGTTAGGATGCCATACGTCAACAAAATGGCTGAAATGTCTTCATAATAAACAAACTGGGCATGCACCTAGATTCAGTACTTGCAAAGCAGGGAGGAGGTAGAGCAACGTTACATCAAACATCATATATAAGAGGTCACATTACCAACAAATCAGTCTGTTGTTACCGCTTTTATCATCAGGAGTAGTGTGAATATTAACTTTTATTCTAACAAAATCTCTTCCAAGTGCACTGGAGGTGGAGCTTCACTGTGAAGTTCTCTCTGCATCGCACTGCTTCACAGCCTCTCATTTCTGCTCTGAGCAACAGCTGTAGCATTAAACCAGGAGACCATTGCATCTGTCACTCAGAGTACAGAGGAGGGGCTGTGAAGTAGCTCAATGCGGAAAGTATCTCATAGTGGAACTCTGCCTCAAGTGGAGTTAAGGAGCAGAATCTGTCAGAATAAAACCTCTTCTTCACAACACTCCTGATAAAAAGATTCCACAAAAAGTATGTTTATACAGCACTTTTCAGACCCCTACCTTGTGCTGCTGTTTAGCTGTGCTGCAGGCCCCCTTTAAGTTGTTTTGGTAACACGTTGAATATACAATAGCATTCAAAAAAGAGATAAATCATTCACAGTAAAGTACAGATTTATTATGAAATAATAGATTGAGTATAGTATACTGTAAAACAAATATTGAACTTTATAGATGAAACCAGAGTTAATTTATACGGAGCACATACAAAACATCATATCATCACATGAGGAGACCTCCACTTGTCAAAATGACAGCTTAATCAGGGGATAGCTGATTCCATCTAATGTCTACGGCCAACTTGAGACACATGTAAAGTGTCCACTTTAATAATAGCCGCCCAGATCTAGAGGCGTTGAGAATAAGGTGTTGAGAACAGCCTCATTTGATCTAAATAAATGTCACCAATGTGCCTTCTTAGTGATAGTCTTTGTGTATTTAATGGTTGCCTTTGCATGATCTAGCAAGAACACATCATTTAACTGCAGGAGCTGTTTTAATGAGTAGTCAATTGCAAGCATTGTAAAATCAGGAAAGATCCGTTCACTTGATTTGAGAGGGTCATGGGTCCTTTTACTTGACCATTTGTGTTTGTTGAGTGATGTAATAGTTTGCTAGCTAAACAGCTTATAGAGATGTTCTCAGCAGAAACTGTGGTCATTTTACCAATTGAACACTTTATTGCAGTAATTGAGGGGGTGCACTGGTGTTTATTAACTAGTCTTCTTTGCATGTTTACTTAGTGGGTACGTGAGCAACCTTTGAACTGAACCATATCTATGTTTTCAAACTTTCCTATCCGTCCCATGAATGTATTATATTTGAAGAATAGTAATTTATGTGGATTTTGCTTATTTGCTAAGGAACTGTTCTCTTATATATTTCATTTTGCTGTCCACTTAGGAAAAATACAATATGAGATTGTTCATGTCATAAAATAATAGAAATATATGGTGGTAAGAATATTCTGTATGACAGCACTAGACACAACCTTTGACGTAGAAGTAATATTTTTGTTATATTAATTCATTCATGCAATCACTGTACATATTTATACTAGGGAATGTTTGGCAATGATATTTAGCCCAAATGATTGTTCAGTCAATTGTCACCCAAAGTAAAAGGCCCTTAACCAACAGTATAGGTGTTAAATATAATGCAGGCCATATACATAAGATCTCTATTGTCAGAACCTGCTGGTGTAGGTGGGACCAGCAGACTATCTAACAGGGACAGAATGGGAACCTAAAGTTGCCCTGGAAAAAAATTAAAAGTGGTCCCAATGTTTTAGGTGGGTCTAAATTGACAGAAGGTGGAGGAACATAAGTTGGCAGGCTCAGTAATATCACAGTGCAGCACAGAATACCATCCCACAGAATCAAATACCACAGTGCAGCACAAAATACCTCCCCAGAAGATGTATCTCTGCAGTGGCCATCAATAGCTGCCACGTTCTGTTCTCCTCCTCATCCAATTGTCTCTAATATGGATATGGAGCAAAGTGCTTAGGAACTGAGATGTGGGCCACAACACCAAGCCAGTCCTACCTTCAGAATGCTGCTTGGACATCCTTAATAACAACCCCTATAGTACCCCCAATAGCACATGCTCAGCCAGTGGCTGTGAGGGCGGCTTGGGTGGCCCTATGGGGCAACGACTCACTGGGAAAATTCACTGTAGGGTCTATGGCCAGTCCACCCCTGCCATCTAATGTGTATGGGGCCTCCTGACTTTTGTCTGACAACAGCTGTCAGGGGAGATAACGATCAGGTAAGTTGGACTTCAACTTCTTGAGCAGAGTAGGCATGTGTAGGAGAAGAC
Source organism: Rhinella marina (assembly GCA_900303285.1). NCBI lineage: Eukaryota > Metazoa > Chordata > Amphibia > Anura > Bufonidae > Rhinella > Rhinella marina. Next base: position 89,249 of record ONZH01015021.1, on the reverse strand, counting down.
TGGGAGTGTACAGATTTACATTACTTGGGGCCCAACTACTGAATCCCCTTGTGATTTACTATTATTTAGGTTCCTATTCCCCACTTCTGTACACCAGCATGATTGTGGTGAGAAGTATGTAGTATGAATAGGCCACCAAAGTCACCCTGTATGCAATGAGAAGTCCCAGCAATGAAGTTCAGTTTGTTGACACCAACCCCCCCCCAACCCCCTTAGATGATTCCATTGATGAGATGATTGTTGGCTTTTAGGCCAAGGGTGGCAGTATTTCTGAAGCTGTGCAGTTTGTGAACTTTTCATGTGCTGCTGTGGTGAAAGTTGCACCAATGCAAATAAGCAACGAGAAAAATGCAGAGCACTATATACAAATAATATGAGAGGTGAACGTCGGCTATGAATGTATGCAGGGGCAGACGAACATGCTACAGTGGAGCAGCTCACCACCAAAATGAACCAGGGCGCTACCAGATATGTGTCTAAAACAACAATTCAGCTAATCTTACAGCGTATGGCCCTCTGAACCAGACAGACGGTCATTGTACCTCTGCTTACAAAGTTTCATCAGCAGAAAAGGCTGAAATTTCTTGCGGCAGTTTCAGAATTGGACTTCAACTGTTTGGCAAAGGGTTGCATTCTCTGATGAGTCACGTTTACTGCTTCATTGAATGGATAAACATTGGCATGTCAGGCAAGAAAAATCAGAGAACAAATACCTTGCAACCATTGCTGGAAGAACACAAGCTAATGGTGGCAGCGTTATGGTCTAGGGAATGTTTTTTGGTATTCTCTGGGCCCACTTATCCATGTGGAAGGCACTCTTAACCGATTTGGGTATAAATCCACACTTTCAAACCATGTGCACCCGTGTCTGACTGTCTCCCCTGGGGCAGATGGGATCTTCCAGCAAGACAATGTGACATATCACACGGCTAGAAATGTCTAAGGCTACTTTCACACTAGCATTTTATAATTCCGGTATTGAGTTCCGTCATAGGGGCTCAATACCGGAATAAAACGCTTCAGTTTTGTCCCCATTCATTGTCAATGGGGGCAAAACTGAACTGAAGACAACGGAATGCTCCTAGAAGCATTCTGTTCCGTCTTCAGACCGGAGAGCAAACCGCAGCAACCGTCCAGGCATCCACACCAAGACGGATCCGAAATGACCCCCAATTAAAGTCAATGGGGACGGATCCGTTTGGTGTGTTACAATGGTGAACGGATCCGTCCTCCATTGACTTTCAATGGAGTTCATGACGGATCCGTCACATACACACATACATACATACACACATACAGACATACACATATACAGACATAAACATATACGGACATACACATAAACATACACAGACATATACACATACAAATACACATACATACTTACATGCTCCTGGCAGGTCATCATAGCGCAGGAGGAGTAGGACGGCGCACACATCGGACAATTCCACCCGGCGCCCAGCAGAGGGCACTGTGGGGAATTGTCCTATGTGCACGCCGTCCTGCTCCTGTACTGTGCTGTGGAGACCTGCCGAGAGCATGTAAGTATGTATGTGTATGTGTATATGTGTGTGTGTATGTGTGTATGTACTGTGTGACATGTGTGGGGCCGGAGCGCGGTTCTGGCCCCACACATGTCCCTGCGGCAGCACGGATCTGGTGGCACCCTTCACCTGCCAGGTTGCCGCTAGTGTGAAAGTAGCCTAACACTGGTTGGAAGAGCATGACTAAGACTGGAAGACTGGAAGGCACTACCCTGGCCCCCTAATTCCCCAGATTGAACCTAATTAAGCATCTGTCATCGTGTTTGCCCTATGGATGCTCCTCCACACACCCTCCAGCAACTGCGAGATGCACTGCAGTCAGCATGGCTCCATATAACAGTAATGATCTACCAGGACCTTATTGAGTCACTCCCAGTCCGTCTAGTTGATCTCCGTGCTGATTATTGCTCATTACTTATTGTTTACCTCACTTTCCTGCGTCCCCTCCAACCCAGCACCACTGCTCTGTCCTTTTCCCCAGGTTGCAGCCATAATATAAATTTTTGTTGCGGAAGTGACTTCCCATATATGGGACATCATTACGACCGCCTGTTGGATGGGACAGAGTGGCAGTCCTGGATTGGAAGGGATGCAGGAAGGTGAGGTGTGGAATACGTAATGAGCAATAATAAAACAAATTGCAGAATCCCTTAAAGGTTATGTCCACACTAAAATAAATACACATAAAATTCACATTACCGCCATCATGTTAGGTCCAATATACTCTGGTTTCAAAATCACAGCATACTAATTCAAAACAAAAGCCAGAAAGCATTGGTAACACATAGAATACACTGTACACTTCAAATATACTCTGTGGCAAAATCTACTTGCTGCATGGTGAAAAGGCCTTTCAGAATTCAACATAAAAATAGCATAAGTGACATTTGTTAGAGCTCCCCAGGGTCTTTATTTACTTTTATTCCGTCCCATTTTACACGTTTCAGATGAAAATATGCTTCACATTTTCCAGTTTTACTATATATTTATCCACAAACTTGTATGTTTTACCTATCTTTCATAGTTATATTTCAGATAACATACATTGTAATTAACCTATAATGGAGAATTTGCCTAATTTGTTACTACATCTGGCAGTAAAGTTAACAGTGATTATTCTTTGTACGTCCAAGTTTTGCCTGAGGAAAGACAGTTTTGATGAATGATTTAATTGAATTTATGGATATAGTCAAATGCTGGGATGTGTTTTAAGGCTGTGATCAGTGTGATGCAGATTTTCTCTCACATGGTCTTTTATCTAACAAACTAGGAAGCATGTGGATCATATTCAGAGGCTAAAGAGTCCTGATTTGTGATAAATCTTTGACCTCCCGCATGAAAACCTGTTCACTAGAACTAATTGGCTGCTCCTGAGGAGCAATTAGTGGATTTATTAATCTAAGTATGACAGGTGTGAAAATCAGTTAGTGGTCTTTATCTAACCCAATCACCAGCATGCATATCTGATCAGCTCTTTAGGATTACCAGATCACTTAGTACATCCCTAGAATGTCATCAACAATTCCTGTAAATTTTAACTGTCGAGTGAGCAACCTTTCAGCTACATAAATAAAATATTCTACTGATGAGTTAGATCTTCAGTTTTTCACAGTTTGTTTGAATAACCAATTATATGATGAATATGTTTGTACACAGTCAGTACTTATTAAACAGATATCAGCTTGTACAAACAAAACCACTTTAAAGGCCCCAATACATGGATCAAAAGCAGGCAATTATCGAGAAGGAACTGTTTGTTCCTGGCAATTGCCTGCTCAGTAGAGGAGGTGAGAGCTGCATTTACATGAAGCAATCACCTCCACGGTAAGGGGTATGTGTTCCCATACACATTAAATGATTCTGGGCAGCAGATCGCTGTTTAGACTCCACAATCTGCTGGCCAGAAAGGATGATTTACGTGACTGCACCAGCGTTGGTTTCACCCAATGAACAATCGGGTGATCAGTGGCACAATTATTGCCCTAATCATTGGCCTGTATAAAGGGGTCTTCACTTATTAGTCATCTTTTCAAGGTTCTATTTTATCAGTTTGTGGTACTGTAGTTTTCTAAGAGCACCTCAATCGATCAACACACATTTCTCAAGTTGATTAAATTTCCCATGAATTGGATGTCATAGGCCCTGATTTATCACACCTTCACTCCAGAATTCTGTCTTCAAAAAGTCGCACGATAGGGCTTTTGCGACTTTTTTGCACATTTTTTTGCGACTTTTTGCATGTGTACACCACTCACTCCAGTTTGTAATATGGGTGGAAAAGTGGGTGTGGTTAGCTATGTTAATGAGTTTCACTCCAGATTTATCATTGCGACTTTTTTAAAAAAGTCGCAAAATAGTCGCAATCTCACTCCAGGAGGAGGGTGGAGTAGGAAAAGTGGAGTAGCTTCTCTAGACAGAAGTGTTAGGTTTAAGGACAAGTCACATTTATCAAACAACCTGTGACGTTTGACAAATGTGGCACAAAGTACTCCAACATAGATGCAAGCAAAACTGACTTCAAATATTTTCCTAATGATAAATTCCCCCCATAGCGTCTACAATTGTCAAATGTTTTCTTCAAAAACAGAGATCATTAAGAAATAACTGGATCAAATGTTCCAACAAGTCGAGAACAATAACAAATAATAATAAAGTACACAATTACTTACTATATTATTTAGCATGGTAGAAATTTACATGAGCAAATGACTTAAAGGGGTTCCCCAGATTCAGAGCTGAACCCGGACATATCCCCATCTTCACCCCTATGGCTCCTTTAATATGGGCATCGGAGCATCTCAGGCTCCAATGCTTTCCTTTGACCTACGCTGAATCCTGCTGGGCAAAGGCATTTTTAGGAGATCCGATGTCATACCGGCCTCGCAATAGGGACTGCTAGGCGGACGTTTACACCCACCAGTGAGCCCGGTGACATGACTGGCACTAATGGGCGGGCTTTAGCGTTGCCCTAGCCTGTAAAACGCTATAGCCCGCCCCTCAGAGCTGGTGACGTCTCCGGCAACACTGCTGGACGGAAGCCTCTGCCTAGCAGTGTACCAAAGTAAACAAAAAAGCCCTTGCCCAGTGCAGAGCAAGGGAGAGAATGGGAGCATGAGATGCTCTGGTGCTCATATCAGGTGGGCCAGAGCGGTGAAGATGGGGGATGCACGCAGCGTCAGGTCATAGTGTGCGCGGGCAAGGGAAGAGAGCGGAGCGCGGACCGGAGGGCAGCCGCAGCGCAGAACAGGTAAGTAAGGTTTTTTATTTTAATCCTATGTGGCTGGGTGGGCTGATCTGAGGTCTGATGGGGGCACAATACGCTGATCTGAGGTCTGATGGGGGCACAATACGCTGGTCTGAGGTCTGATGGGGCACAATACGCTGATCTGAGGTCTGATGGGGGCACAATATGCTGATCTGAGGTCTGATGGGGCACAATACGCTGATCTGAGGTCTGATGGGGCACAATACGCTGATCTGAGGTCTGATGGGGGCACATTCTGCTGATCTGAGGTCTGATGGGGGCACATTCTGCTGATCTGAGGTCTGATGGGGCACAATATGCTGATCTGAGGTCTGATGGGGCACAATACGCTGATCTGAGGTCTGATAGGGGAACATTCTGCTGATCTGAGGTCTGATGGGGGCACAATATGCTGATCTGAGGTCTGATGGGGCACAATACGCTGATCTGAGGTCTGATGGGGGCACAGTAGGCTGATCTGAGGTCTGATGGGGGCACATTCTGTTGATCTGGGGTCTGATGGGGGCACAATACGCTGATCTGAGGTCTGATGGGGGCACAGTTAGGCTGATGTGAGGACTAATGGGGGCACATTCTGCTGATCTGAGGTCTGATGGGGTACAATACGCTGATCTGGGGTCTGATGGGGCACAATACGCTGATGTGAGGCCTGATGGGGGCACAGTAGGCTGATGTGAGGTCTGATGGGGGCACAATCTGGGGTCTTATGGGGCACAATACGCTGATCTGAGGTCTGATGGGGGCACAGTAGGCTGATGTGAGGTCTGATGGGGGCACATTCTGCTGATCTGAGGTCTGATGGGGCACAATACGCTGATCTGAGGTCTGATGGGGGCACAGTACGCTGATCTGAGGTCTGATGGGGCACAATACACTGATCTGAGGTCTGATGGGGGCACATTCTGATGATCTGAGGTCTGATGGGGGCAGGGGACTGTTAGTTTAGTGATGTAAAAACTGGGGACAGGTTTCCTTTAACATAGGAGTCCCGTTGTTTTTTAATCCTATTACTCCTATATTTTACTGCATTATATGGTAGAGTATTTAGAGTAGGGTATGTAGAAAGTCTATTGTACTGTACTTAACAGCATAGATGATCTAGCAGTTTATATAGTCATCTTTCTAATACAATATTATAACCACAACTAGTAGTATGTGCCTGTGAAGTTGGAAACGTGCGTTTGGGAAGCCAAGTGGGGGGCCCACTCAAGTATGTTTCGCCCCCCCTGTGCTGAACCTCTAGCTACGCCTCTGTTTCCACTGCTTTCTCCAGTCCCTACCTAGTCATGTCAGCAGTTTAACATGGTCAAAACTGTTGACAGACTCTCTTGGTCAATGTACAAAAAAAGGTAGTAAAAACACATATAGGCTAAATACTTTTGTTAGTTTGTTGCCGCTGCATCTCCGAGCCTCCCTAGCGCCGGGGAGCAGGTAAGTATTATGTATACGAGGGACCTGGGCATTGATCTTTTTGACTTTAGATTACCCCTTTAAGTAGTTAAGGCTGTTCTGATGCACTGAACCCACAGAAAAAATGCAGCAGTTTAAAGGGAGTCTGTCACCACGATTTTGACTATTAAGTTATTTATAGCACTGGATTCAGCTGACTATAAGCATCTCCAAAACGTTATTGTTATAGGGCATAAATGAAGATCTGATGTTAAAAATACCTTTTTTATCAACTGTCAATCTCTTTCTTAAGGAGCCCAAGGGATGTGCCAGCGATGTTGGAGCCCGGCCACGGCGATTCAGTTGGAGCCCAGGACCGCCCACCTCATTAATATTCACTTCACTGCTTGAAGCAGTGAAGCTCCGGCACGGCTGTAATCCCGCGCAGGCGCAGTACATCCTGTGAAGCTGTAGCCCGCAGACCGCACGGCGCAGACCACTTAATGTACTGCGCCTGCGCGGGATTACAGCCGTGCCGGAGCTTCACTGCTTCAAGCAGTGAAGTGAATATTAATGAGGTGGGCGGTCCTGGGCTCCAACTGAATCGCCGTGGCCGGGCTCCAACATCGCTGGCACATCCCCTTGGGCTCCTTAAGAAAGAGATTGACAGTTGATAAAAAAGGTATTTTTAACATCAGATCTTCATTTATGCCCTATAACAATAACGTTTTGGAGATGCTTATAGTCAGCTGAATCCAGTGCTATAAATAACTTAATAGTCAAAATCGTGGTGACAGAATCCCTTTAAACATGATATACTTGCAACATGTGCCTGCATTGATAAGTTTATGTTTCAAATTTGTGTCCTTTGGGATACCAAGTTCATAATCATGACTGATAAAGCCTTCATTCACGTCATCAAAAAAATAACTTAAAGGTAGTGTTACACTATCTTTATATGCACTACAGTTATATAGGTGTTCCATGTATATACAAAATAGCTGTGTAGAGGACTCTTTATTTTATTTATTATCTTTACATTTTCCAAACCATTAGGTTCTCATTAGTACTAATCCATTATCTGTGCTGTCAGGCTCACCAGGTCACAGTCCGGCTGCTAGAGAGCTACTACTGCATGAGGACTCTGTAATGGTATCTTGATGATGTGTAGATATCACCAGAGATATGCTGTCTACCTTAATTTTGAGAGGTGCTGAGGAAATGCTGTTCACCCGCAGTGTATGTGACCAAAAGTTGAATTTAAAATTGCAGGCAGCTGTTTGACATGTATGTCTCTATAGCCTTAGAACTAGACAAGGAGATTTGTATTTCCTGTTTTAATTAAAGAGGACTTTCTCAGTACAAGAATAAAAGAGGATTTTTGTCCCTAAAGGCATGCATCTGTTTTGCATAAGGCATAAGTGTATTGTAAGTGTGAGAAATTGCTCAAGGATGGTCGTATGATTCAGGACACTGCGTGTTCCTGCTTCAGAGGACGTAAGCCTGTTTTCCACATTGGACTTACGGATCTCACGAATGTTTGTACTCTACCAGAAACAATATGTTAATCTCCAGGGGATTGCTTACATAAGGGTACATAATGTAGCATTTTATCAAATGCTGTTTGCTTTCTTTAAGTCACTGCACAATTAAAGAATAACATATTACCTCTGCTGAGATTAAACTGGGTCCAGAACCATTTCTGCCAAAGTGAAAACACCATGGTGAGAGTTTAGTATGAACCAAACCAAACTGACTACACTGAAATGGTAAAGATTCTCCTCCAGTTTTTCCAATATGAATGATTTTCCTAATAGAAAAAAACTTTTTTTGTGGGAAATCATACATTGTCCCACTTTTAGATGGTAATAGATGCTAAAATGGAGGAAATATTTCAAATATGAAATATCATAAAGCTGAACAAATACTTTAAATATATCAGTAGATCTGGTGACAATCGGATGTGAGTAACCAATCCAAATCCACCCCTCCCCTAAAAATCAGGCCATCAGGGAAAATAAGGCATAGGCAGGTTAAATAAATGGCTAAAAGGGTATATTTTCTACAAAATCTAGTAGTTTTGAAGCTCTGTTCATACTACAGACCTATTTTATGACCATATTTGTCATATGAAGATTTTTTTTTCAGTTTAGCAGGAGTCTACACTGCCATAATTTGCGTCAAATTTATCAAGTGTTGCAATGTTTGCGTAATTTGGTACATCTTTAAGTCTAACACATCCATCTTGAGATGTTATTCCACCTTCTACACCTTACCCTTTACAAGAGTAAGACTGTGACTATTTTTGCAAATTTTTAAAAAGTTGCAATAAAAAATTCTGGCTTACATTAGCTCAACAGGCTACCCATGCCCATCTCCCCAATCATGTTTGAAAATAGCAGTGAGTAATAAGTATTTCATGATTTTTTTTGAAGCCAAAATTCTGGTGTGCAGAGCGTGATAATTTCTCCCATAGTACCAGACAAGAAAATTATCCCAATTATTACAAGTTTGAAATTTTAGTATATCCCTTCAGACTTTTTTTGATGAGTGATAACAAATGGGACATTCAAAATCACAATACGGTACACAGTATTCTACTATCACTATATGTTACGTAGATATTGTCTTTGTTATTTGGGTCTATTATATGGTTTTACGTATATTAATTCAGAGATGCGATGTCAGCTTTCAAGGAATTGCATCTACAATGCCCCAACATTCCAGCCAATAAAATAGTGATGTGAGCACTCATGTTCTCACTGACAGTGATGTATGCTTATGTCTGCACTCTGATATTCTTAGGCCAAGCCATAGAAAGGTGAAAACGAGGATAATAGCTACCACTGTCTGCGTTTGGTAAGCCAGAGGAAATAACTGCAAGAGAATGCAAATGAAGATGGATGATTTAAAAAGGGATGGAAGTGATATGTCCCGAGGAGTGGCAGATATGGACGAATGGCTTCTATTCGGCCTGAACTGTTTCTTCTTCTTGTCCTGTTTTGAAAGGGCAAGGTTTCAGAAAAGTACTTCCTGCTGGTGACCGCTGCGCGCAACTTTGTAAACTGCAGCACAGGGTCAGAAACAGGTCACCATGAGCAAACTCACCTATGTTATAAGTCTAGATTTTACGATCTTGTTCAATTATGTTACCCCTTGTGATTGAACATTATAAAAAAAAGTCTCTAACCATGAGTATATGGAAAATGATCATTTTATTGTCTTTTGTTATTCTGTATACCTTGACAGACTTGGGTTATTCTGATTTGCCCCTCATCCAATAAGTTGTTTACTGATGCTGAATTAATTCATGTGCATTTTTGCACATGTTCTTTTTGTTCATGATTTTATTAAATGATCTCATGGTGGATTTCAATAAACAAATATTACAGTCACGATTTCCAAATTTTCATTGGTCTTAGCCAACTGTTTCCACTGACCACTTTGGCTCTCAAAGTCAGCTTAAGATACAGCACTCTAAAGTGTTCTAAAAGTAAAAAATATGACCCAAACATGCACTAAATGACAAAATATGCACTATATGGAAAAAAGTATCGGGACACACCTCTTAATGGCCCTTTACACAGGCCAAGAATCGCACAGATTATCGCTAACGAGCGTTCATTAACGATGATCGGGTGGTGTACTGGCGACTACCTGAGGAATGAGCGGAAATGATCGTTTACCGGCAGCAGATCGTGCCATGTAAACACGATCTCCTGCCGGCAAACAACGAGTCCTTATGGGGAACAGTGATGGCATTAGCGATCACTCCTTCCCATACTCTGGAGATCAATGCATGTAAATGCAGTGGTCTCCTCCGCTAGCGATCAGCAGATTGTCGTGAAGGAAAGCTTCCTTCCCGACAATCTGTTTTAATATAGTCGCATGTAAAGGGACCATTAGTCACTAAATTCCGGTGTTTCATTCAGTCTCATTGTCAGAGGTTTTTAAAATCAAGCACCTAGCCATGGCTAGGTAGCTGCATTCAAGCCTTACATCACTAAGTACAATGCCAAGTGTCAGATGGAGAGGTATAAAGCATGTCACCACTAGACATGTAAAGGTGTTCTGTGGTGTGACAAATCACATTTCTCTATCCGGAAGGCTGATGGATGAGCCTGGATTTGGTGAATGCCAGGAGAATGATACCTGAATGAATGCATTGGGCCAACTGTAAAGTTCGGAGTTGTTTTTCAGGGGCTGGCCTATGCCCCTTAGTTCAAGTGAAATCTTAATGCTTCAGCATAGCAAGATATTTTGGATAATTGTAGGCTTCCAACTTTGTGGGAACAGTTTGGGGAAGGCCTTTTTCTGTTCCAGCATAACTGTGCCCCAGTGCAAGAAGCAAGGTCAATAAAGGCATGGCTGGGTGAGTGGAAGTGGGTGGAAGAACTTGATTAGCCTGCACAGAGCCCTGACTTCGACACCCCCTGAACAGCTTTGGGATAAACTAGAACGGAAATTGAAAGCCAGTATGAATGGAAAAAAATCCCGCAGACACACTCCAAAATGTAGAAAGTCTTCTCAGGAGATTCGAAACTGATTTAGCTGCAAAGGGGAGACCAACTCCAAGTTAAAGGGTAACAAAACTTGAGAAACATAAATAAGACAAATACATGTAATCCACAGTGCACACACAGCTATGTTTACAAGGTGTTCCCCAAACCGCTGTCAAATTGACTTTAGGAGAGATCTTGCAAAGAACTTTTTCTTTCCCCCACTCTTCTCCATCTTCGGCTGCAGAATGGCTAGGTGAATGTGCCTGTAAATGTGCCTGATGTGAACAAATAGTTCAGGAGTGGGGCAAGGCTTAACCACACTGAAATGCTGGCAGATCAATCTGCCTCCAGTTCTATAGGAGTTTCTGCCTTTAGTCCCCACAGCCACTTTCTCTTCCACATCCCTGAAACCAATCATCTGCCTCCCAGCCTTGTCAACTTGCTCATTTCATGCAATTTCATTTCCTGGCATTTACCCACTGAGACAGAGCTCGGCAGTGCAGAGAAGGACCTGATAGGATGTGGGCAGAGCTTCTTAGTAGTTTCCCTCTATAAGTTGTCAAATACTAGATGTTGTAGTTCTTTCCTTATGCTCACTCCCTATAATGTCCACTGATAGCCCATAACATCTAAGAAATGCTGGGGGTTGTAGTTCTCTTCTCATATCCCTTCCCATATAATGGCCACTAATGCCCCAAAATAACAGTCTGAAAATTTTGGGAGTTGTAGTTCTCTCCTCTTATTCTCCTTTCCATTCAATGGCCACTGACATCCATAATATCTAATAAATTTCTGACGGAGGATCCGGAAAGTTTCCTTCAGAACAGACATTTTCTCTCACTACAGCCATAAACCATTGTCTGGGTTATATTTGTATATACTGTATTTGTGTGTTGGGACGGGGATTTATCTTGGTAGATTTAGCATTCTGTAGTTCTATTACAGTTTCACATGGTTGGATACTAGCTTTCCCAGGATCCGGAAAGGCAAATCTGCCTAGTTATGACTCTTAGTGTCTATAAAAAGACGAATGGAGCCACTGAGTACTATGAAAATATGAAATTCTTTATTACATCACATAAAATAAATTAAAAAATTCATGTTATAAAGGGAGGGTGACAATGCATGAAAACACAATCCCTAGCCCATATATGAAAGACCAAAGGCCAATATGTTAGACAATAATATAGAGGTGAGCTACATTCAAGTATAGAAAACTAACGCCATCCCTGGCCCTTTACTTGGTCTATATTACGTTTGGTGAGCAGTCTTCTTTGCATTATTTGGGGTTATTATATCCTTTTGTACTGACCTTTTCTAGATTAGCAGCAGTGTTTGTTAGTTATATTGATAAGTTCCACATTGTTGGATCTATGCATTTTATATTCATCAAGTTTGACTATATGTGATTTTTTTGGTAACTTATACGTGTCAGCTATTGTTTTGATGCTGTCATTTGTATGTTTGTTATTGGTATTTATATTATACATCCACTGCCTGGTCCCGTTTTTTCTATACTTGAATGTAGCTCACCTCTATATTATTGTCTAACATATTGGCATGGTCTTTCATATATGGGCTAGGGATGGTGTTTTCATGCACTGTCACCCTCCCTTTATAACATGAATTTTTTAATTTATTTTATGTGATGTAATAAAGAATTTCATATTTTCATAGTACTTCAGTGGCTCCATTCGTCTTTTTATAGACACTAAGTGTGGTTTGTTTCTTTGGGAGCTAGTACTGTTACTTTTATTTTTGAGCCAGTTGATTGCAGGCGGCGAGGTGGTTACTACTATTTATGATATAGATACATATACATATTTTTTTTGTGCCCCGCCGCCCATATTGCATAGGGTTGATTTTCTTTTATGCTAGTTATGACTCTACTTAGGAGTGAGGAGGAGGATTTGTCTTGGTACATTTAGTATTCTGCAGTCTCTATTACAGTTCCATATAGTGGTAACCCCGCTTTCCCAGGAACCTGAAAAGTAAATCGGCATTGCTGTGGCACTATTTAGGAGTGGAGAGGGGGATTAATCTTGGCATCTAACATTCTGCAGTCTATTACAGTTACACATGGTGGTAACACAGCTTTTCCAAATCTACCAAGCAGTGGCACTATTTAGGAGTGGAAAGGGGGATTGGTCTTGGAAGGTTTAGTATTCTGTAGTCTATTACAGTTGCACATGGTTGTAAACAAATTTATTTTATACTATTACTACAACTAGGAGATCCCTGAACCTGTAAGTGGAGGTGACTGCAGATGAAACGGATGGCTTCCGGGTTCAGAAACGTCAATATCCAATTCTCCCACTGAAGTAAATGGAGAGAACCGCATGTGGAGGGACTGCTCCATACACTGCGGCAGGCAAATCAGCAAAACTCTGTTCTTTAGATAGAGTCCATGTCTATAGGAGTTTATGTTATATCCACAGAAAAGTCAGAAATGGAAATACCCCTTTAAATGACGGTTACACGGTACAACAGATTTACCCCATGGTTGCTATATGGAAATGCACCCATATTAAGACTACCCACCTTTGACGATATATCGCCCAGCCACCTAAATGCTCTACTCAGCAACTGCAAAGGCTTATAGGAAACATTGATCCAAAGCCTTGTAAAGTCAACAGGTTATGAGAGAGTTATGAATGTATAGCCTTTGCAATGTGGATTAAATATTTTATGAAAAAAAGGGATGTCTAAAAGTCTGTTTAACAAAACAAAAGGAATAATTTGTCCTAAAGGACAGAACAAGAAAGCAGCAAGATTCAATTTACAATTTTCTATGGTGGCCAAACAGACTGTTTGGATAATATGCCTGTGGCTTGTCAGCCTGTTGAATAAAAAACATAGTAAGTACAGTATATACAGTGCAGATATATGTATCGATGGGGAACCCTGATGAGACTGCCTCTGAGCTGATCCTGTTTGTAAGCATTCTAGTGCAACCCTTCCAACTGTATAACTGACGGTTTCCTTTGTTCTGGGAGCACTGGCGCAAATTTACTGAATTGTAATTAAGATAACTGTGAAAGGCTGAGAAAAACATAGGATATCTTTCATTAAAAATAGCTTTAAGTGAGCAAAGATCAGACATCAAAGCACCTCACATGGGGTATGAGGCCCGGTCTCTAATTTTACCTAATATCCAGCATCTGGTGTAGACTGGCTTGTGGTACGGCAGAGACTAGGAGGAAGTACATTACTCATAGATGAAAGGAGGAAAATCACTGTCTTCTCTAAAAATAGCTTTTTTTGCCAACCTATATCAGTTGGACATATGATTAAACAGTAGTTGTCTGGGATCAGTAAGGAGACAATAATTAAGCACAACTGTTTCCTCTCCAAGGCCAGACCCAGGTGGTGAAAGTTAAGTGTTCTGTCACTCAGATAAGGTACTGAAAGCTGCTTTCCTGTATGTCCTCTCTGACTCTTCTTCAAGACGAGCTCTCTTGGAGTGCTGAGCTGTGGACAGACACAAGCCAGGCCTGCTCAACACATAGGACTGGGAAGTTACTCCAATGGTAACATAGGGTGGGCAGTTTTAGACAAGTGGCTTGAGTTAGGAAAGGTATCTGACACCTATTAAATAACATTCAGCTTAAGGACTGTAGCGAAATTAGAAATAAAGAACTGCCTATCATATAAAAACACATGAAATACTGAAGGCTGGATTGGTCAATAGGTGACTGTGATTTTTACTTTATTACTGAGCTATGTGGGTATTAACAACATACTATCCCTTCAGGCCATTGCAGATGAACGATAGGAAACTCATCTGTGTTCTGGCTGCGAACATAGAAGAGTTTTTATACAGACTGCACGTGTATGTAGGTTAGTTTTCTCTGGGAGCACTCCATACACATTAGATTGATGGCCAGACCAGTGAAAGCCGATTGCCAGACAGATGTGAAGGTAATACCTCAATTAAGGGCGTTATCCAAGAAAAGATATTGATCATCTGTCTGATCAGTTCTTAGAAGGCAAGTGACGTCACCGTACATCGGTCACATGGCCTAGTTGCAGCTTAGCCCCATTCAGGTTAAAAAGGGTGAGCTGCAATACCATGCACAACCACCATATAATGTACACCACTGTGCTTGGTAAGCAAACAGGAGGCCACAGTTTCCTGAAATAGCTGATCGGTGCGGGGTGCCAGGACCCAGACCTCCACTGATGTGATAATGATAACCTAACCTGAGGATAGGTCATTATTATCAATCCCTGGATAACCCATTTAACCCACAAATACATGTAGTCATTGGTCACTGCGAGTAGGAAGAGTTGTGGTCACTTTGTGGAAACCAAGGCTGACTTTTTTTTTATAAGAGTATATGAAATCAACACTATAATCATCTATACTATTTGTTTAGGGATTTATTCACACTTGTGTCATGAAAATTATTATCAATGGTTTTCAAACCAATATCAATGAAGCCTGGCAGACCTCATTAACCTTATGGGATTCTGTAGAGCTATTCTTGCTGTCAAAAATACCAAAAACCCTGATGGACAAAATTATCACAAATGTGATGAAAATCAGTTATGATTTCTTTTAATATATTTCAGCAATCCTGCAAAACAAAACAATGTATACATAAACTATGTGCAGCGTACATTAAATATTTCAGTTTATATTTTATTAAGTGTCCAATGGGCAGCATACACCTTATAAGCATCACCAAAATGTAAGCATAAAAGGGTAGAAAGGAAGCTTACCATGAGACTAGCTGATACATCTAGCTTGGTGCTCTGGTGTGACCACAAATACGTCCTGCAAAGCTGGCTAAGAAAGACAATGGTATGCTCCTCTTCTTTGAGAGTGTGTGGTTCAGTTAGTCTCAATTTTACATATAAGCCAAAGTAAAGATGTAAAAAAAGAACAAAGCTTGAGCTAAAGTGGTCAGGAAATGTACATAGTGTGTGTCATAGTAGAGGAACAAATGTTTAGAGTAAATGGGTCAGTTGTGTCTTCTAGATGGACCCACCTCATGATGTTGTGAATTTATTCTCTGCAACCAAATTGTTGTAGGACCTAAGTAAAAGAACAACTAAAGAACACGAATGCAAAGTTCATAGGGTCTATATTTTAGTCTGAGTCTTACAAAATTAATAAAGCTATCCTAATAATCCTAATGGATTGACTTCCAAAATTCTTTGGATTTGCCAGTCTGGTCTCTCCCTTTGGCTTAGCTGGATCCCTGCAGATAGATTTTCGGGGTTATATATTATAATTCCACTCAGGCCAGCTGTAAACTTGTGGCTAGATTTTAATACACCATTTTACAGAGGATGCTGCATTTCAAATGCTGAGACACACTTACGTCAAAAGCTGAGCAAGCAGGCAGCCTTTTTAAATTAGTCGCTTGTGCGGCTTGGTTTAGAAACGGCCTCTTTGCTAACAATGCTTTGTCTGTGGTATCAGCTTGCTCCTCATTTAGAAGGGCAAATAAAGAGTGATTCTGTGGTTTGGCATTAATGGCATCACAATCGGGCAGGAGGTTTTGTTCTTAAATGGGGGCTTTGTCTTATCCCTGCTGCGTAAGCCCTAACCAAGCACTCCTCACCTGTCATAACTGTCATACATTTAATTCATCATGCTGCCTAGTCAAAAGCCATGCGCTGATACTATCAGGACAGGAATGGGAGGTGGATGGAGATTCTTATAACTTTAGAGATCAAAAGGAGATTATGAAGCAAATAAGAATTTAATGAAGAAAGGGCTGTGAAGAATTTGCTGCTGTCCTCTTCTATTCCACTGCAGAAAAGTCACTATTTTTGTTTCATCTGCAACAATCTGACTCATTTTGTATTGCAAAAAAACTTGGCTATATCTGAGCGTTTAATGTGAATCATTTGTATCATTTATGTTTTTCTAAAAGTACTATCTATTGTTAGGCGACTAAAGCAACAGAGTATTACTGTCGTATTAGATATTTTTCACCTGTCGAGTTTCACAGAAATCCTGCTGCTACTTCTATATCTGACCCATTATTTAATCGGAGTCTTCTAATAGCCATGTGCTCTACTTTTAATGCAGAGCAAAGAAAATGGGAGCTTAGTGGCTGCCACAGAACAAAGAAGGATAACTATTGTACAGATGATGGATACTGTGTACAATGCACAACCCACTCACTCAACGTGTGAGGTCTCTGGAATATTGTTATGACTATATCAGGCTAGTTTCACTGGCTTAACTAATGCTACCCACCCCTGACAGCCAGCATGCCATGCTGCTGGATATGGCACTGTTTTTTGACAGTATTTATTTGTGAAGCCATATGGATGCCCATGATTTGTGCCAACTATACTCTGAAAACCCCAGGAGGGAGTGCTTTAAAATCTGCTCTACCACAGCTGCTGTATTTCGGCTAATAGTAAGCCTAATTACAAGGTTTTTAGATTTGAAAAGAAAACACTACATAAGAAGATGACGCCGGACATATGTTATCACATGTATGGAATGTTCTACTTGGACATAGTAAAATATTCTTTTAGACTAGAGGATATTCTTTCAGTGGCAGAGTGTTGCTTCCTCAACAGTTAGGAGACACTTGACAGAAATGGATTTTTTGTTTAATAATTGCCGTCACCAGTCCACAAGGGGACAGTTCACTAATTAACACTACACAACATGACTTTTGGGAATTTAACCCTTATTAACAAAGGTTGTCTTACATGCGAGGGACAGTGCACGGGAAATATGTCCACAAGCTATATGCTACTAGCGACAGGCCTAGTGTTATGGAGGCAATAAATAAGCCACATATCAAAGGACAGACAGAAAGGAAGCAGGGTGACCAGCAGCAGCATAATCATAGGGTTCTTGTCCTGATAAACCACAAAAATAATGCCGTCTGATGTTAAATTATACATTCAACTTGTTAGACACAATGGACATTTTACACTAGGATAAGTTACTTTATATTTGTAGCAGCTCTTGTTTTGCAGTTCGCTCTATGCCCAACTTTGACGTGGAGGTGACAATTTTCTCCTTTTTTTATTGTTATGAAGTGGCCCGGTCACAACGAAATGCAGTGCAATCTGCTGGCAGCACGGAGCATGAGAAGCTGAGCAGATTGATATCTATACATTTAAACCTCAGCTATCTCTATACACACACAATGATAAGACAACCCCTACACAACTGAAGTCAGAAAAGGCAGAGATTTAAGTGTAGGAATCACAAGTTTTACTACAAAGCTATATCTAAATCTGCTCAGCTCCTCCTGCTCTATAACATGCTGCCTGCAGTTTGCACTGCATTTTGTGATGATCGGTCCTCTGTAAGCTGGTCATAGACAGTCGACAGCTTTCAGATGAGCGACAGTCTCTCTACTCCCTCTCAACTCCTCCATACACATACACATTCGGTTCAGCCAAACATGTATGTGTATTCAATGTGGAGAGGGGAGAACGCCTTGGCCAGACATTTCTAGAGGTGGCCTGTCTCTGTGAAAACAAAAAGATTGGGTGGAAAAATATTATTTAGCCCTATTCTTCTCTCACTAAAATCTTCTGTTGATTTTCAGTCAAATGTGTACGGGGGGGCTGTATGTAAATTAACTATTTGATGGCATGCTCCAACACACCAGTAACTGAAGCTGAGACTTTTTAGTGGTTAAAAACCGTGTGTAAGCAACCCCAATATGTTAGTCACATTTATTTCCTAATGACACCATGTGATTTTGACACATGCTCCTGTGTTCAGTGATTGATCAAATTTACCCAAAGTAGAAAAATCCTCAACTGGAAAACATAAGAAAAGTATGTCTATGGGCATAGCTTTATAAATGGTGACTGTGCCATTTAGCAGCCATGACAGAACCCTGAGCTTTCCTGCTACATGAGGAGGTTTCTAACTTTTTAGAAGCACTTTGCACGCAGCTCATACATGTGATCATTATGGAAATACGGTATGTGGGTATACTTTATTAGAAAGGTTTGCAATGACTGCATTTCCTGTACACAGACACTTGCTCAGAATCATTCATAAATGCTAATGAGGACAGTGATCAAAGAGGAATGCTTTAAATCGTTCAATATAACATAACTTAGTCAAACATATTTGTATAGACATTTAACACATTCATATCATACAAAAATGTGCAGGTTCATCATATATTTCAAGGTAAAAAGGCAGTGACGTGGTAATTTTAAGGCACTGGACAGATAAATATTCTCAATAAAAATAAGTAAGGAAGTGACTGTTAATGTTTCCACAGCAGCAAAATAAACTGCAGAAAGACTGGCAAACTAGGTGAGAATATCTCAGCGCTCTTGGTTAATGGGGTGTAAATGTCTTCATGTGTCTTAATGTGGTGCTAACATGCATCACTCATTACACAGCACTGATTGACTAATAAATACATTCAGTCTACTTACTGTGCAACTCTCTTCTCTCTGTTGGACAACTGTTTCCATTTACTTTGCATACAATACACAAAATGATGTGAGTTGGTGTGTACTGAGGAACTTAAAGGGGAGCCTGTGATCTCTAAATTGTCCTATTTGTTTCTGCCTATAAAGTGCTATCATTTTTCAATTCGGTCTGTATATCAAAGGAAGAAGAGATTTGGGAAACTGCGTTGTATGAACAAACTGCATATACAGGGTGGGCTAAGCCTTTGTGGGTGCTTATGTAATTTTGCAGCAATGGGAGCTTGAGTTTAAAAAGAAACTAAAAGTACATCTGCATGGCACTTGTATTTCTCTCTCTGTGTGGGTTTCCAACAGAATAGTCCCTGTGTGTGCGTGTAAGATTGAGACATTAGCTTTAAAGTGCCACTTTAAACTTATGCAAGGCAGAAATCATACATCCAGTTGTGAGACAGTTTGTGGTGCCGTTTTGATCCGCTGTCTAGTGTTACAGTATGGTATATATATATATATATATATATATATATATATATATATATATACAGTATATAGTGATGCATCTGTCACAAATGTAACACAAACACAGATGGAGGAACACCAATATTAGGCATGGATAGCAACCGAGTTAAACCACGTAATGTTATTCAGAGTGCGTGTAATTGTAATGGATACATAGTATAGTATTAAATGGTTGGACGGGAATCCTACGATTATAATTCAATTCTAGTGAACCACTGATCCAGTATAACACAGCAAGTCCACTGAGGGAGTAAAAGAGTGGAGAGAGAGTTGCTAAGAGTCTCTAACAACGCGTGCCAAACACGTGGAAGGTAAATCCTCTAATTCAGTCTATTCTTCCAGCATTCTCTGGCGGGCAGCCAAGCTAAATATTTCTGCTGGGAAAAAAATGCAGTCTTGTGAACTGAGCTCTTCGCAACTGCAGCTGAGACAGAGGGGGCTTTCCTACCAAGCAGAGCTCTTCTGTGTCATCTTGTGTGTTCTGGCCATATTCAATCCCTGCCTCAACACACAAGAGACAACTTCAAGTAGATGCACTTTCTCCAGATATAAAAATGTTTTAACAACGGGCTCTAAACTTCAAGTACTTGTTTTATTAAGCTTCAGACACTGAGATTGGCTCTGTATTTTGCCTGTCGTTAATGTAAATCAAATATATTAGCTGTTTAAGACGCAAAGCAAAGATGTAGTAATTACAAAACTCGTAGCTCTCCTGAATCTACTTAGCAACTTCTTATTGGTTGTGTTTCAGTCGAAGATAAATACTTGTGTGAGCCTTAACTGGATTATTTTAATGAACCTAGAACAAAAAAAAAAAAAAGAAAAACAAATTGGTAAAATGGTCTTGCCCTCCACCTCAGTGTCATCTTCCACTGGGATTTCCTGGCTGGCTGCCACCTTGAATCTGCTGAATGTCCTTTAGATAAATCAATTAGAGGGGCTTTAATATTTTGGTGATTGGAACACAACATATGGACTGCTGTGGCTTGTGCCGTGTGCTGCATTCACTTAATTGAAAAGATTAATAGGGGTGTTTTTTTTTTAATAGGGGGCTCTGTTACGGCTGCATGTCAGAAGGTATGATATTTTACAGATACATTACAGATGACCTTCCATATGTACTTATAGGAGTCAATTTAGATGACCATAACTTCATCACTTAGCCAACATCTCTCACTCCAGACTTCCTCATGAACATATATGCATATTCAATACACAAATAAGCAGGTGTCAGACACCCCTACTGCCACTTACCTCTAATTTAGGTTTAATAGAAATTGTAGGGATTGAATAAAAATGTGTATGGACAGCTTTACTTACCTGCAGAGCTTTCTCTGGGTGGCTCACATTTCTACTACAATCTGCACTGCTAGTGAATGAATGATCTTCCAGCTACAATTAGGTAATCCTGAACACCAAGAAATAGTAGTAGTTAGTTCTGTGGATTTAGGGTGTATGAATTCAATATGTAAATGACCTTATATCTTCACTAAAGGTCCCTTTTACATGGGACAACTGACAAGGCAATTATAGTTCCTGATAACTGCCTGCTGGTCAGTGGAGGTAATAGCTACATTTACATGCACCTATTATCTCCTCTGAATGGGGACAAGTGATCCACATAGATTCATTCTTTCTGGGCAGCAGATGCCACTTTACACAGGACAAACTGCTGTCCAGAAATGATGATTTTGGTGTCCACATCAACAATGCTTTCACCCAATGAATGAGCGTTCATATGAATGTTTGTTCCCGAATTGTACAACTCAATTATTCCCTTCAGAGGTTTAAAGACCAATGTGACCCCAGGGGAAGAAGTATGAATCAGAAAGGAAAAAACACGTTATTTATGTTACATCTAATAGCAACATGGAAAATTGCTGTAAAACATACATTCTTTATCACAAGATATAGATAGATATTAGATAGATAGATATTAGATAGATAGATAAATAATAGATATTTAATAGATAATAGATATATAGATAGGAGATAAATAGATAGATGATGAGATTATTAGATATATATGATGTGGATAGATAGATAGATAGATAGATAGATAGATAGATAGATAGATAGATAGATAGATATTAAAGAGATAATAGATATATATATAGGAAATAAATAGATAGATGATAGGAGATTATTAGATGTATATGATGTAGATAGATAGATAGATAGATAGATAGATAGATAGATAATAAACAGATAGCTAATGAATAGATAGATAGATAGATAGATAGATAGATAGATAGACAGATAGATATAGATAATTCTGTACATCACTGCAATTACAAAAAGATATAACTAAATGCATATGCTACAAATGTAGACTATACAGACACAGGGGTTCCATCAATCTAGCTGAAAATGCACATTAAACACTGTTTACTAGGTACAGCATAGACCGTTTCAGCAGCAAGCTATTGCTGGAATGGCAACAGGTGGCACACCAAAGTGTCAGGCTGTCAGTCATTTGGTACACGAGAGCAAAGGAGTTCAACTTGTGGTCCATTGAGTCATAAATAAAGGAAGCTGGCAGCACTAAGTAAATAGATCACAATATATATTCAGGTCTTAACTAGAAGTTGTATAGTTATGCAGATAATTAGCTATATATTTTTTATTTTCTTTTACTCTCTTATATAGCGCTGACATATTCCGCAGCGCTTTACAGACTTTACCATTGCTTGCTGTCCCCAATGGAGCTCACAGTCTAAGTTCCCTATCAGTATGTCTTTGGAGTGGCGGAGGAAACCGGGAAAACACGAGAGGAACATACAAACTCCATGCAGATTCCATCAGCACTGCTCTTCTGTATTAATTGTCATGTTTTACTGAGTAAATGAAATACCCAAGGCTACGATAAAGACTGTAGATGCTTCAGCACATGGTGTTCCAGCAGTTCTTATTGATGTTACTTTTGCATCCCTTGCTTAAAGGGGTTGTCCGGGTTCAGAGAAGAACCCGGACATACCTGCAATTTCACCCAGGCAGCCCGCCTGAAGAGGGCATCGGAGCATCCTATGCTCCGATGCCCTCCTTTGCCCTGCGCTAATTAGCGCAGGGCAAAGGAATTTCGCCGGGTTCCGGTGACGTACCGGTCCCTGCCGGGCAGAGGCTTCCGCCCGGCAGTGAGTCGGTGACGTCATCGGCGCTGATGGACAGGCTTCAGCGCTGCCCTAGCCAGTAAAACGGCTAGGGCAGCGCTAAAGCCGGCCCATTAAGGCCGGTGACGTCACCGAACTCACTGCCGGGCGGAAGTACCCGCCCGGCAGCGAGTATTTTCAAAACAAGAGACCTTGCCCTGCGCGATCTAGCGCAGGGCAAGGGGGGGGCATCGGAGCATGAGATGCTCCGATGTCCTCTTCAGGCAGGCTGCCTGGGTGAAATTGCAGGTATGTCCGGGTTCTTCTCTGAACCCGGACAACCCCTTTAAAGTTACTAAATAATCTATGCGACCCATAGATGTAATGTATATGTGTCAGATTAATCATTTTGTTATTTTATATTTCAGGCTGCATTTAAATCATTTCTGTTTTTAATAATAAATAAGGTTTCATTTGATTACAACAAACTAAAACAAAAACAAACTATTGTATTGCAGTGTAGGAAAATCATATATATCTAGAGGGAATAGAGGGAAATAGTACAATTTCTTTAATCCTGCAGTAATAGGTCTTAGATTTTCACATACTGTGTCTCAGCAGACAGTGGTACTAGCGTACATAATTTTAGATACCTTAACAAATAACAAAAATATTGTGATAAGTGCTTCTTCTTTAATGGCAGCAACTATTAATGCCAAGACTAAATCCACAAGATCAACAGGAAACGAAAAAACTTGTGTTGTTCTTTTCTAACCATGATATGAAATGCAGGATTTAAACTTAATAACTAAGATAGATGGATAGATAGATAGAAAAAAAAGTAATTCCACGGCACTCCCAAAACTGTAGTCAAAGTAGATGTTCTTTATTCACCAAGCTTGGTGAATAAAGAACATCTACTTTGACTACAGTTTTGGGAGTGCCGTGGAATTACTTTTTTTCTATGTTATTTAGGGGGTTGGATCACCTCCTGAGCCGCTGGCACACTATTTTACTCCTCTACAGCGGTGCTGCTTCCATTTTTCTATTTTGGATAGATAGATAGATAGATAGATAGATAGACAAATAGATGATAAATAGGATAGATAGTAGATAGATAGATAGATAGATAGATAGATATTAGATAGATAGATAATAGAAGGATATATAGATAGCTGATAGATAGATAGATAGATAGATAGATAGATAGATAGATAGATAGATAGATAGATATGTTATCTGACAAGAACAAACATCTATGTTCTTCTAGAATAATAATTACATTTAAGTTCTATTAACCAAAAGCCAAACAAAATAACTGAGAAATTATAGTACAGAAAAAAAAAGATCCAATCCATTTTAAATATAAAGTACCTTTTTTTTAGATTCTGATTTTGCTATTCAAAAAGAGTTTTTTTTAATAAAATGTTATATTTAGGACTGCCATATTTATCATTAAAAATCATAAAAAAAGCATTGAAATCCTTAACAAATCAGTTAAGAATTTTAAAAAATCTAGAATATTTTCATTTCTTCATTACAAAAAACCCCAAACACATAAAATATCCCCTAACACACTGTAAATGTGGATTTCAAGACTGGCCAGAGTAGATCTTAATGTGTCTCTTGTGATTAAATATATTTCAGATGTATGTCTTTCATTTAATATTAGATGGGACAATTAAAGTGATGCTAGGAACCAGCTATTGTCCATGATTCCCAATTAGGACAAATGCTCTGCTCCCTTCCTTTTACCAAACAGTCCATAAACCAAATTCATACTCCAAGACGGGCTGCTATTGTGCAGTTTTTTCTTTTTCTTGCCTTGTCTTTTCTTCCTGATTTCACTCAGCCTAAGCAAACTGTCTTGCACATGTTAAAACAATTTGGCATCGGAATTATCAGCCTGGCCAAAAAGAGTTTGTTTTGTTAATTGCTCTTGTTAAGCCTAATTACTAAATGGGGGAGGAGCTGAGGCAAGGGGTGGGAGAAGCTTGTAGTAAGGAAAAACTTTAAAATCCTTGAAGCAGTCTGGGAGAGGGTTAGATTTAAAGAGCCAGTGAGAGTGTGTATACAGCAGACAGGGAAGACGCGTGTGTCTTAGTCACAGATGTTACACATGGACTAAAACTGGAATGCCCTCACTGCACACTGAATGCCTGCTGTATGGAAATAACCCAAGGTACTTCTTCAGATTCTTTCTATACATGTGCTGTTTATCAATAGAAGTAAAATTGTGGTCAAATAGTTTTTATTCTGAACTTGATTTTTTGAAAGAATTTTTGTGGCACTGACAATCTTTCAGGAGCTGTTGGTGGATGGACTATGTTCCCGAGAATGGCTTTTCTGATTCCAGCAGTGAGTGGCGTACAAGGTGTGGGGCTCCTGCTGGTTTGCTTTGTGTACTGGAGACACTGTTGAGTAGCAGTGTTTACTTTGGTCGGTGTTATTTATACTAGTTAATGTACTGTACTAGATAAATCTACTTCCTGGGTCCAGGATTTTAGCCTGGACCCCCACTTGACAAATGGTTTTGATTTGACACCGTTTTATCAGTTAAGCTTCTGCTGGGTGCTGCTTGCTTCTGCTTTATCACAAAAAAGAGAGTTATCTGAGGTACACTGTTAACAGCCTGACAACCCTCTCTGGCAGAGATTGATGTGACGTACAGTCAGCCAGCTCTACAAAGCATGCCTCTCTATACACATGGATGCTGAGGAGTCTTGAGGAGCATCACTGTCTTAGGGCATTCTAAATATTGCTACCAAAAGCAGCCCCTGATATGAGCCATCTGTGTTCTCTCCGTCTTTTAGCTGTATTGACCACTTTAGAAATAATGTATTTACTGTTTCGCTTGTTGTTTTGTTTTTTTGCACTTTTCTTCACAATCAACAAGACTTCTACACAATTTTACCCACAAGCCAATGTGTTAAAAAGAGGTCAACTGATATCATCCTTCCTGTTGCCAATTTTTTCAAGATCGACGACTAAATCTTTAGCTTGTCAGCGTGCGTCTGTCTTGTCCTCTGAGCTTAATGAAAAGTACGTTTTAATCACTGGTGAGCCAAATTGAGCATGATTAGCTGTTATTACAGATTAGCGGACAGTATTGTCTGGTGCTGCACAGTATTGATCTGGATGTGTGTCGCGCCGATGGGTTTCACCACACTTCTGGCAGCCTTTTTCATGTAGCAGTGAACTGTCAAAGGAGGGAGGGGGGTTGGTGGCAGGCAAAAGTCCAGATGGGGCAGAAGACGGGTCCTGAAAAGACCGTGCCAGGAAGTAGGTCAGGTACTCGGAGAGATTATTGGAGCCACGCATCATCCCCGTGTGGCAGGAGGCAAGACAAGCAGCACACAATTATGAGGAATTAGACCAGCAACAAGTAGTGGAGATTTATCAGCATTAATTGTCTATTGTCAGGACAGGGCCTTTCTTGCAGATCACGGCTGCTGCCAACCTCCTAATACCTCTAATGGACTCTCCATTGTAGGATTAACTCCTCTAAGAACAATGTCTTTCTTCAAGAAGAGTTGCTTGGGGAGTTAAAAGAGACACTCGTGCGCCGGATCCTTTTCTTTTTGCTCTTGATTTTAGAGAGGAAGTTAAAAGAGGACTCGGTGTTGCCCTTCTGTCACCAACTATATTCCTTGAGGGGACTGGGAGATACCTATTGAACATTAACCGCATTACTCCACCTTTCTCAATGGGACCCATCAGAAAACAATAGGTTGTTTGATAGTGGTTGAGATAAGCAAGGGCATTATCTTAAGGAGTCACTTTTCACCTTTATTTCCCGACCTTCCCTGAATTTTGCACACTAAATATTGAGAGAAAGATAAGGTGTCAATTCTTTATGACAATGCAAATATATATATATATATATATATATATATATATACAGACTGTATATCTATCTATAATATCAATCTATAGTTAGAATGATCAAATTAAATATGTAAAGTGGCGAGATGTATATTAAAAATGTGTTATGGAACTTAGGTTATAAATGATATATAATATAATTCACTTGCGCTATTTTGGATCCATATAGTGAAATATATGGAGGCCAGCCACATGGTGGAGTAATTGAGGCTAGTATCTCTAGAGATAAGACAGCTGTACTTCTGAGGACACGACTGATATACGCTCTGCTGTGTATGTCTGTATTTTTCTGGCATAAAGTTGGAATTTATGCTGGAAACTCGCCGGATGCCATTTTATTGAATAGTGATCTGGTGGTCTCTGGCTATGTGGCTATGCTGGATACAGTGTACGCCGGTAGTCTGTTCTACCAGAGTACACAACGGAGATGTGAACAAAGCCTAACTTCTTCTACAGACCACCTCTTTGAGAAGACCACTGTCACATTCAGATCAGTTTTCCAGTCCCACCATATACTATCCATACCGGCCATCTTCTTTGATAAGACCACTTTTCAACGTCATTTTGAACGGTTATCTGAAAGATAATGAACACAAAGGTTACTGCCTTGGGAAATTCTTAAGATCAGTCGTACATTGTCACATTCAGACGCAAATGTGAAAGTAGCAAGAAATGTGCGCTGCCTGAGAACTGCTGATTAATGAGGTAATTGAGGTTTTTTTGGGGACACGAGGAAGGAAGAAACGGAGTGAAAAGCTCAGTCATGATTTTTGCATCACATAGATTCCAGTCAGTGACAAAGGTCTCATGACAGACAGTGGGCACCACAAACCATGAAGAAGCCATTTCTGCTTGTCTCATACACAGTCACTGTGACCTGACTGCTGTCTGCTCTGAACATTGGGTTTTTGCTGTGGTTTACCTCTCAGTGTGAACAGCCTGCTTGACTCCAGCCGTAACTATCACCTCAGAGCAGCAACTAAAGCAGAGTTTTTGTTCAAAACCGTCATTTAACATAAGAAAACAGCCATTTCTGGATGGAGCCTCCCTCACACACACAGGCACTGTGTTATTTTGCTAAAGGTGAATGGAGTCATCTGCATGTCAAAGTGTCTGTGTTCTCTGCGGAGCTGAGGCCACCTTCAGTCCGCTCACATTATCTCACAGGGCGCGCTTTTGTGTGAAGCAGCCTCTGTTTTTAACCCTATGCTCCCAGGCAGAAGGCAGGACCCGTCCACCGAGGATAAACCTTCAAAAAAACGCACCGTTCATCCCTGACAGAGGCGTAGTAGTTTCATTGAGCCCTGTGATGTCATCTACCTGCAGTAGTCCCTGCTGATACTCCCGACACAGAGCATTCCAGGTAGCCCGAGCTGCCATAGCCCCACCCTCGTGACAGCACAGGGTAAATTACCCTTGTAATCGGAAACCTGAAAGCAGGAAGAGAAAGTCAGCCAGTGTGCTCACAGTCATCATAAGCTGCGGACTGCAGGGCAGCCTGGCAGTGTCTCTCCGAGCAGCAGCACCTGTCTGACAGCATGAGAGGCAGAGCTGAGGAGAGCAGAGCTCAAGGTGTGGAGTCTCTGCACGTCTCTATGATACACTGACTGCAAGCAACGGCACCCTATGGGAGATAGCTGCTGGGGAAGTGTGTGGACTCTGCCAGGGTAAGACTGCTAAAGTGGGGCTGCTGCTCCTCAGGAAGCCCTCAGCCTCCTAGATGTGGACCTTATTATATGGAGCTCCACTGCACTGCTGACTTCTGGGGGGCAAGGAAATGCTCCTAAAACTTGGGGTGCACATATTTATATATCCAGTGGAAGCTTCAGTATATGATTTCATATTAACTTTTTGACTTCATAAAAACTTGTGATAGATATATATTTTATTTTATGTATATTTTATTTTTTTTAAATAAATAAATAAATATATATATATATATATATATATTATTTTTCCCCCTCAAAACTACAGCATAATACAGCACAATTCTCATGTACACTTATCTACACTTTTTTGAAATTTGCATCATGTCAATTGTTTGTGCATTTTATTTTTTTATAATTTCACCTTTCAGCGACAAATCCGCAAAGTAACACATGCGTTTTTTGGTGTGGAAATACACGGAAATCTATGCAGATTTTTGTTTCAATAAATCTGCCCCATGTACAGGTAGCCTAATGTGACTGTTCGTTGTTGTTGTCATGAAGGAGTTAACAAGACCCCTCTCCCAGTAGCCTAGGAGATTGTGTTGCAGCAAGGGATGCTGGCAGGATGTAGAAGTTTTTTTTTTTTCTATTTTCTTTAACTTCAACAGGATGAAAAAAAACCCGACGTCAGAGGAGTTAGATTGTTTTGAAAGTTGTTTGCGAGCTGGAAGCTGGTGGGAAAGTTCAGGCTTCCCCATTCGGAAGAGTCAGGCTGAGTTCCTCTCCTTGTAGCATGCAAGTTCCATTTTTAGCTTCATTCAGACGTAGACAGCAGCTTCTTCCTCTTCCTTTCCTTGTTTGTGACACTTTCTAAGGCAGTGCTTCCAAGGGTTCAGAGTAATTTAGCAGTCAGGACTTACAAGGGGCATGTAGGATACTAAGAAGCCATTAGCAGTAGCACAGGTATGTGACACATCTCATTGCTGTCCAATATATGGATACTACACAGGCGTCAATTTAAATTAAACATTTATTAATCAAAATTGTTCTTTTTTTTTTACATTAGATGGTAAATCAGTTCTTCATATTTGCTCAGAAAACCACACAACAAAGAACTTTGGGATCTTATGGTTGTCTTTTTCCACTTCTGCCCATGCCAGGTTGCCACACAAGAAACAACAGTTACAAGTACTGAATCGCCCCATCCAGAGGGGACTTAGCAGACCATGAAAATGGATGTGGAAGGAGCTGATATGACGCTTTGGCCAGAGGCTGAATTTGAGGCAAAGTGCACATATATAGTGAAGGATCACTCATGGGACAGCAACTCAGATGGAAGTAACCTTGTCCAAGCACAAGCTTCTCTACCGAGGAACTTACTTTTTAAGCACGTACCTGGCTCTAAAGAGGTTAGTATATGTTACTTTAGATTAACGTTCAAGAACTAGCTGAAAAAAAACTTGTTTCCTTTCATTCTGAATAGTTGGATCGCACATAGCCCAGTGCTATAGTTTTCCAAGTTTCTTGGCCTCAAATAAAATTACTTGGCATCAATAGCTTGTTTGTTTCCGGTAAGTGCACACTTTATTAGAAGAAGGAATAGTAATCTCTACAACAACTTTTTAGTCATAAGGTTTAAGCCTAGGAGAAAGAATTGTTTGGTGTCAACTCAGGTTCCTTGATAGGTTCCAGTGTAGATTAGCTGTCTACATTTTTACCTCAGAACAGAGTGAGTGCATTCTTTGCGTTTTTTCTTTTTATAAGGGCTGTGAAGTGAGCAACGGGCTATTTAAATTTTTACATGGCAATTATAGTTAGGTGTACGACTGAAATCAGCTGTCTTGTAATCTCCAAAACCCTCCTTTATGCTACTGCATTCCACAGGTTTCCGGCAGAGCAGCTTCCTAGGATGTTTTCCTGTATGTACTTAGTAGATCTAATAAAGGCATAGATTTAATATGATGTACTGTTACTAAAGCTTTGCTAACGTATTTTTTATGTAGATATATTTTACAGGTTTTGTGTTTTATATACCTCCTATATATAAATCAGCGTTTTCTATTGTTCATGCTGAAAAACAAGTTTAATTCACACTAAAGCATCAATATTAGCACTTTGCTATGTTCTACTACAGTCAATTTTGAATTCATTGTGAAAGAAGTTTGAAAAGGCTGTTGTGTAGCTTTTGGGATATTCTTTGTATTTAAAGGAATAAATGACTAGACCATTGTGTTTTGATATGTTGCTGAATCATGGGGGTATATCATATACTTAGCTAGTCCGTATCCAATATTATGCTATCCCCATGGATTGACTGCAGTGGGTTTTAGTTTTGATTTATATCTTCTACCCAGATCTGCGAATGTTTGTTAGGAGAAGATGGGTTACTGTTTTTTGTCTCTTCTGCCCCTGGTTATCAGGCAGCACTCCGTGGATCAGAATAATGACAAAGATTGATTTTTTAAATTGGTAGAGAGGTCATTGGTGGTTGTAAAGAAATGGAATAGTCAAGGAGGGGGAAGATTAAGAATTGAGTTGCTAAAAGCCCTCTGCCCCCTCTCCTGAAGTGTTTATAGAAAAGGCCTTGCCCCGGCAATGAATCATAAGGACTTCTGGGCCAGTTCCAGTGGCAGATTCATCCTAGTTTAGATTAGAAGTTGTATAATGGATTTCTAAGCACTTAACGGAGTCATGGCAAGTAGAAAGCGGAGCCCAGACTTATTCTGTGCACAACTTTCAGATGTTGTTCTAATGTGATCAACAGCCAAGTTGTTTTTGTCAGGTCGACGGTCTTTTGACCCAATCTTGCTATTTTACGGCAGTTCATATAGTGATTTTAGAAATCGAGATGTTCCTTTCAGCTATGTAAATTGGTGTCAATTCCAGTCATTTAAGTATTGCTGTGTCACTGAAACTGAAGCACCAGATGTGTCTGCCATGACTCTTTCAAGTAAGGGGGTTTTCAAGAATATTTTACTGTACCGATCAGGACACTAGTAGAAAAAAGTATGTGGGGGAGTCTGAAACCCAACTGTTCATGAACTAAAAGCAGCAGGTGGGAATTGGTCAGACATCTGTGTGTGGCATCGTTCTTCAAATTACTACCATCTATGGAGACTTGGCCTACTCTGATCAATTCTTCCATGATATATGTATTAATTTCTGTTCTTTGTTTCATTTGTTCTTGAAAATAGTCACGTTAGCATTCAGTAGCCTGATTGCAGAATATGCAGATTCTAGAAATTGACTTCTGATATGAGTAAACTGCACTAGAAAATATGACACTTTTAAATATGTCAAGTTTCAGTAGAAATATGTGACCTGAGACAGCATTCAGTGCAGTGGATATTTTTTTCTGTCTATATCGCCCTCTGTTGACATAGGTGACAAACAACCTTATTCCATATGTAGTCACTCTACTTTCAAAAGAATTCAGCACAATGGACAGAAATTACCCCTGACTACTGGGATAATCTCATGTTGAAATATATGGGTGATATAGAGGTGCAGAATACTGTCTCTGGTTGTTGACCTGGATGCCAAATACTTAACATGAATGAATGTATCTGACTAGTTTTTGTTCCTTTTTTTGACAGGTGATTGGCGTTTTGAGCAAAGAGTATATTCCAAAAGGAACCCGTTTTGGACCATTTGTAGGCGAAGTCTACACAAATGATACCGTTCCCAAAAATGCCAACAGGAAATACTTTTGGAGGGTAAGCTTCTAATTTATTATAAAGACTTTTTTTTTTTTTTTTTTTTTTTTTTTTACTGTGGTTTTGCTTTTTCTCCTTCTTGGTGTAACATATCACTGTTCATCTGGACCAGAGGGTGTGATAGTAATGTTTGTAGGAAAGTCTTTTTAATTTCATGTATTGAAAGAGAGGATGTTTGGGGTTGAGCAAACCCTTAAAGTGACATTATTTCTTGTAAGTGAACTGTGAGTCAGCACCCTCACTGCGCTGGGTAATATGGAAATAGCATGGTTTAGGTAGTTTCTTTCTCCGTAAACGTATGAATATGGTTAGATATGCTTTTCAGTTACTTTAAGCCTTCTTACTAAAGAATACCCGCAAAAGAAGTCATTCCTCTATACAATCAGGTGCAGATGGAAAAATGTCTATTTCTCTTAACATATCAATATTCAGGGGATTTCATGCTGACATACGAAGCTTTAGAGGTTCAAACACCATGGATAATTTCCACCAACTAATTTCTTTCTCGCATAGTTTCTCTGCAAAGTCTAATGAGTTTACTTTTTGTATATACAAGCGTGGATATACAGTATATGCACTGTAAAATATGTAAAGATGCATCTATCACTCTGGTATAACATGGTGTTAACTAGACCAGAGCAAAAATCTGAAAGCTCAGAATGCAAGTATTTCAAAACTCCAGACAACTCCTAATGCGCACTGGATTTTCGATCCCCTTTTCTATAAAAAAAAAAAAACAGAGGCTCTTTGGGGTCCATTGACCAGAACACAAAGCGTTGTATGTTTTAGCATCAGCCTTTCCTGTAGTCTCACTTTCATAAGCGGAACAACGTGTTAAAAGAAGCATAAAAAGTTTTGTCTCTTGGCATTTTTTAGTCTAATCATACAATCTTTACTCTCTATTGTATTTTTATTTTTAACCACGGATTGTGAAAATGAGACGTCCCTCCCCTGTAAAAGCACAAGGCAAAATATCACAAGACAGTGCTTGTCTAGCATGAGGAAAAGTGAGTGTCCTGGCAAAGAATGAGTGACAGAACTGGCCCCATTCCAGTTCTAGTCATTGTTTTGGCAGGTGAAGTTCACCTTTTGCTCCACCCAGTGTTCTGACAAAATGACTTCACTCCACGTATTTATGTGATTAATGTGCACTCTGTCAGATGGGGAAGAAATTTGGGATGGCCAGGAAAACTGCAAGTGCAAAAGCCTGTTTAGCTTGAAGTCATGTTAATGAGACAGTACTGACTCAGTGACAGTACTTTTCTTAGTGTGTGCATAATCACAGATAAAGTTAGAACAATTAAATCACACGGCTATTACAGGAAGGAGGGACGTTTACAGTATAATAACTGCAAGGACGTTCTTGTCATGTTTGTCTCTGAATGGTTATTAATGGAGAGGTAACTCACTACAAACAGCAAAAAATTCAGTCAAAGTATCTAAATAGATTTTCTCACTGTGTCTAATTACATTTTTTTTTATTTGTAGATCTATTTAAATGGCGAGTTTAACCATTTTATCGATGGCTACAATGAAGAAAAGAGTAACTGGATGCGCTATGTGAATCCAGCCCACTCCATTCAAGAACAGAATCTGGCGGCCTGCCAAAATGGCATGAGCATCTATTTCTACACCATCAAGCCTATTCCAGCCAATCAGGAACTGCTTGTATGGTACTGCCGGGACTTTGCAGACAGACTTGACTATCCTTCCTCTAGGGAGCTGGTGATGAATCTTAGTAAGTAGATTGAAGTGTCAATGTAGGGGAATGCTTGGAATGTTTCTAGTACTGCCTGTGATATTCACCCTATCATTAGATGGGTGCAACACCCAAAGAGTGACGTGCAGTACCTATCCAGCAATATTTCCTGGTCTCTTTATAGATGTGGCCAGCTCATTCTCAGCAGTGCGTGTTCTGCCCTTTTTTATTCAAAATGTGGAACACTAAACTAGTTAATAATTTTTTTCACACGTTCACAGACACCGCATTGACCAGTCTTTGAATAAATTTCTGTAGAATTTGTTGTTCACTTCCTTTCTTAGGGTGAAGCTGATTGCATCTCTCACCCTTATAAGCTATATCTCTCCATCTCACATTTACTGTCAGTTTCTGGTCTTTGGCTTTTTTTTAACATAACTTTCACCTATGTGGCTTACTTACAGCTATGCATTGCAATGTCTTCAGCTTTTTCTATTGTAAAAGGCAATGGAAAACTATTCATTTGCTTGTCTTTTCAGTGAACTGTTTTAATATATCTTGGTAAATTGGAAAGTTTACTAAGCTTTTTTCCATTTAATAAAAAAAGCTGGATAAGCACTGACAGGCCCCTCTGGCACTACTAATGTCACCATAGATATGAGCTTGTTAGCAAAATACAAACAAAAATCTCATGCCTCTATCAGGCTGTTAATTTGTAATGTATTGTGGAAACCTAATTTTTGACTAAAATGTAAAGTTCCCCATAGACATTAGATGCATGATGGCTGAAACTGTTGATTTTTCAGGACCAGTCAACTATCTAAGGCCCCATTCACACGACCATTTTTTTTCGGATTAGATGCAGACCCATACGTTTCAGTGGGTTCGTAAAAAATGTGGAAAACACTCCGTGTGCTGTCTGCATCTGTATGTCCATTCTGCAATCCTGCAAAAAAGATAGAACACGTCGTATTCTTGTCCGTTTGGCAGACGAGAATAGGCATTGTTACAATGGATCCGCCAAAATAAAAAATCAGATGCAACACAGACATCACACGGATGTCATCTGTATTTTTTGCGGACCGCAAAATACATACAGTCATGTGAATGCACCCTAATGTGTATGGACAGCAAAGCTGCTAGAGGTGTCTGGCAGCAAGTTATACTCTTCTCCCTATTGAGAACATACACACTCGACCAACCTGAGCGTGTATGGGTTGGGGGTCATAAGAGAATGTTTGTTCAACAGCGGTCTAGTGTATATAGGCAGCCCAACTGTTGGTTACAGTGTATTTCACATGGGTAGCACTGAAATCTATAGGACCTTTTACCTTAGCCCCTGTTGTTTTTTGCATTTCTCTCTTCCTTCCTGTCACGCCAAGTGAAAGACAGATCGACATGATAAGCCGTATTTATTTTGTACAAGTTGTTTCACTGGTTAATGCTCTCAATGCCTCTCATATCAACACCTTCCCAAAATCCTTAGGACCTTATTCAGGGGCTAGCAAAAATGGCTCCAGAGGCATTCAATAACTCCATGCAAATTCTTACTATTCTGTAGGATGGTTATCTAATAAGATTGACATTGTAATTAGTATCAGTTATTGGTAATATGAATACTATTACATTCTAATATTTAACTAAACAATGTATTTTAAAAAACCTTTTCAGGTTATAATAACATGTTAAATATTCATCTTTTTTTAGAGCAAAGTTTGATTATCACAGAGGAGCAGATTTCTGGGAAAGAGATGACACTTCAAAAAAACACACCCAAGAAAGAGCACAGTGTTAAGGAGATTCTAAAAAACACAAATCATTCAAAGCCCAAAGACACCCCACTGAATAATTTTGATGTTGTAAACCTCAACAAAGAAGCCATAGAACCACTTAAAAATTCTAGCCCTGAAAGACCAATTTTCCCAAGAGTTGTGTATCCATTCCGCTCGAACATTCATGAAGATTATTTAAAGGGCACAATTGGATATGGCCTTGAGAGACCAAATTATATGATGCATTCACCAATTCAGCCATCAACACCACCAAGTCCTTCAGCACGAAGCAGCCCAGACCACAGTTTTAAAAGCTCAAGTCCACACAGTAGCCCAGGATCTGCACTATCCCCTCACCAAACGACACAAGAGCACAGAGAATTGTACCCCTTTCTTAATAGACCATACAGCGCCGAAGGACTAGCATCTTTTCCCAGTTATGCACCTCCAGCAAGTCATCTACCTCCAACCTTCATCTCTTCATACCATTCTCCCTACCACAAGTTCTTGTTACCACCTCTCGGTCTTGGATGCAGTAGCCTTAACACATTGAATAACATTAATGCCATGAATAATTTCAATATCATCCCACGAATGTATCCATTTTACAGCAGTATGGTTGGAGGTGGAAGCCTTTCTCATCACATGTTAAACCCTGCGGCTATTCCTGGTTCCCTCCCACATGAAGGAGGACGCAGACTGCTACAGCCTGATCAGCCACGAGACTTTCTCATTCCTGCTCCCAATAGTGCCTTTTCCATCACAGGCGCAGCTGCTAGTATGAAAGATAAGCAGATGAGTCCAACAAGTGGCTCCCCCACTGCTGGCACAGCAGCAAGTTCTGAGCATGTTATGCAACCTAAACCTACCTCTGCAGTAATGACCACAAACAGCGATGAAGCCATCAATTTGATCAAAAACAAAAGGAACATGACTGGATATAAGACTCTTCCCTACCCTCTTAAAAAGCAAAATGGGAAAATCAAATATGAGTGCAACATCTGCTCAAAGACCTTTGGACAATTGTCAAATCTTAAGGTAAGCGAATACATATTAGATAGATGGATAGATATGATGTATAAAAGGCACTGTTTAATTCCATTTTTAAAATAGATTAATTCATAGTTGTTATTTACTTTTACAGGTCCATCTAAGAGTTCACAGTGGGGAGCGGCCATTTAAATGTCAGACTTGCAACAAGGGATTCACCCAGCTGGCACATCTACAGAAGCACTTTTTGGTACACACTGGGGAGAAGCCTCATGAATGTCAGGTGTGTGTATATTAAAATCTTTTGTAAATAAAGAAAATATTTTTTGTGGCCTTTCATGACAAGGAATGATCTACATTCAAAAAATGAGCTAATTTTTTTTTTTTTTTTTTTTTTTTTTTTTAGGTATGTCATAAGCGGTTTAGCAGCACAAGCAACCTAAAGACTCATCTACGACTGCACTCTGGAGAGAAACCCTACCAATGCAAGCTCTGTCCAGCAAAGTTCACCCAATTTGTTCATCTCAAACTCCATAAACGTCTTCATACAAGAGAACGTCCACATAAATGTGTTCACTGCCACAAAAGTTACATTCACATGTGTAGTCTTCAAGTACACATGAAGGGAAACTGTCCAGCGTCCCCAAGACCCGGCCTCACCAGGGAGGACCTGACAGTGATCAATGAAGAGATTGAGAAATTTGACATCAGTGATAGTGCAGACAGACTAGATGAAAGTGACATGTCTCCCACAGCGGAGAAAGAAATAATGACTCTTCTACGAAGAGAAATAGAAGGTGCAAGTATGAAGGTATCTGTGTCAAGGAGCATGGGAAATGGGTTAATCACATCTGGTTGCAACTTTTATGAACAATCAGACTCTGTCATAAAGCTGCCTCATAACTCCCCGCTACCTCTGTTACCAGTTAAGGTCAAACAAGAAACCATAGACCAAATGGACTCTTAATGGACTCATGGAACAAGTGTTAGTTGAGGTGATTGCAGCCCATCCTTGTACATACTTAAAATGCTGCAGCATAGTCTTAGCTTATAAAAGGTAGAATTCTTCTAGAAGACCAACCTGAACTCCAAGAAGGAACTCCAAGATAAGCGTATTCTCAGGGCAAGCGGAAAGAGACAGGGATATGGGTATTGCCTACTCACTTAATATTATTATAATAATTATTATTATTATTGTTAAAAAGACAATCATTTATTTCTAATTGTGTCACTGAAAAGTACTTCATAATTTATTATGCAATTTATCATTACAAAAGCAATAATTTGAAAACGTTTACAATGACGTGAAAAAAAAATCGTTGTAATTTTGAATATATATTTATGTATATATTTAATGTGGCCATTGATGTAGATACTTTCTGCAGTGTCTTTGATTTTTTTGTTTGTTTTTTTTTTCAGTTAAAATTAAGCAAATCCTTTTTTTTTTTTTTTTTTTTAACACCTTAGCTCTCATACCAATGATCAATATTTTGTTGCCAAAGCTGGACAGTACAATTTGAAATTGTGTATTTATTTCACTGCAAGCAAACTGTAGTGTCAGATTATTTTTTTTAACACTGTCCTTTGAGAGCATTGAAAAACTGCACACGAGATGTGCTTGTAACAATATCCTCCTTGTTATAGCTCTGTATTTAAACCAAACTTACCGAACATCTGTTTCACTTTTCCAAAATGTAAGATTTGGGGAAAAAAATACAAGATTTGACACTGTATAAAGTAACGGAATAGACAAGTGCAGGATTGGCTACATCTCCACGGTCCAGTAGTAGACACGGGTAATAAGGTGTTTGATTTTTTTTTTTTCCCTGTTACTGGCACCCATCTCATTTATATTTCTGTGAGTCATTTCCTTGAGTATTTTGTGTCTTGTACATTTATTTGTTGTGATTAATTTAAGTGAAAAGGGCATTGCAAAGTTGTTCGACAATTTACCTCATTGATTGTGTCCAGTGGTGAAGAAAAAAAAAGCTGGCCTAACCAAAAGCTTTGTGACTTTTAAGGAGAAACCAAATAGACGCAGTCTAAAGACTGCACTTACACTTTGTACTGTTGCTTTGCTTGCTGACTCCAAAGATATTGCAGTTGTACGAGCTGGATACTGCGATGTGCACTCTAGTTTAGGTTAATATTCTGAAGTGAATATACTTAAAGTAATGACATATTCCACATGACGGAATGGTCCATACCAAAATTTACAAATGTCACTGGGGTTCCCCCTGCTGGTGACATGGTGACATCACTTTTCTATCCAGCCAAGTACTCCAGCATCCTAATGTGGCAAAGCATACTTTTACCATGCATAAACCTAAGATATGCACAGAGCAGTGGCACTGAGTTAAAACCATTTCTGGCATTGTACAGTCTGAAAAGGACTGATCCTTATGCCATCCATGAGCACAAGGCCAAAGTCTCGAGCAAAGGTACCAAAAAAAAATACAGCTTTACGGGAATTCTAGCTTGTTATACTGTGTACAAGCAGAAATCTGAAAACAATGTAGCAAGATCTAAAGTATTAATGTCATATATACCAAAGTATCACTACTGTCTCTGGACACACTTCCCTTACTTAATGCCAGTAGTGCTTTTCTCTATTCACTTCAAAGACTTAATGTATGACTATTTCAAGATGTTACTTTTTTTTTTTAATAGGATTTTATTACATGTAAATGTAGCAAACAGTGGTTTCTCTATTTTTGTTTCTTTGTTTTCTAAAAAAGAGAAAATCTGACCAAAGTTAACCGGCTTTTTACTTTGCTAGAACAACAAATTTCTTATGTTTACATTTTGGTTTACATTGTTATTTATGTGCAAATTGTCAAAAGATGTAAATTAAAACTAAATGTGCGTTTCTTTATACATATGGCCTTTTTGTCTCATTTCTATGGAGTGCATCACTGACAGAGCGTGGTATAGATTTCATAATGATAACATTCTCCCTAAAAGTGTCACTGTATGTACATGAGAGGTTCATGTCCGTTTCATGAAATAAATATGAATATTGAAATATTATGAAGACATCTGTGAAGAAACAGGCCCATCCACATCACACAAACCTCATTATAAGCATTGTACTACAGAGCAATAGAGCATCTGTTGTCCGTATGTTCTACTCTTTTTACCTCAAGGATGCTTTGGTGTGTGAGATGGTTTATGTCTGGGTAAATTTGGATTGAGGAAACCAGGTTCTCTTGAAGTTTTTTCAAATAGAATTTTAAAGCTTTTTTTTAACAATAACCTTGAAAAAAGTGCAATAATTTCAACTATTTTCCCAAAAGCAAGACCCTTAAATATTAAGTCTTTTATGAAGTAGAGTGCCTGGACTCTATATTTATATTTTCCACCAAAATTAACGTTTTGTGCTTACATTTTTCTATGTATCACTGCTTGTTGCCAGTCAACAGGTGCTAAAAATGTGGCCTGATCATGTCCAACTGACACAGGTTCATAGCGTTACAAGGAAGGTTCTGATACACTGTCAGTTAGGCATGATCTTTACATGATTTCAGCCTTTGGCCAATATAATACAAGCTTATTCAGTGCGAGAAATATGCTTGGTGTGTCAGAGGTATTTCCTGTCCTGAATTCTGCTCCTATGACATGGACCCACGACATTATAATGATTTATAATGCTGTGTGTTCCTGCCTGACCTCAACTCTAACGATTTGTAAGGACATCATTATGTGAGGACAGTTCATTAGACTTAGAATTATAAATCATTATAATGATGTGAGTCCATGTCATACGAGAATGCCATGACATTTAACTGCTGAGATGCCACTGTCAATAGCAACCACAACACCCAAGTTATTTTAGAGGGGGAGGGTTCTTCCTCTGTAATCCCAAAGGCACCCTCGCAATGTGATCACAGACTGCCAGTCAGTTGCATTGGCAGGCTGGCGCCTAACAACAACAGCAGGGCCTAATAGGCTGCCTTTCAATTTAGCAAAAATAGGCATAATACATACCAATCCAAGCGTATAGAAAGTTAAATAAAATGCTCCAAAAGATCCCTTACCAGTTGAGTTATTATTGTATAGATTAAAAAAAAATATATATATATATATATATACATCATCAGTATTACCACAACTGTAATCAGACATACAACAAATAACCTGAATGTTAAAAAGCATTTAAAAAATAATTGTTTTTGTTCATCCTCAACATGCACCATAAGTGTATGTATCCTAAAATAGTTCCAAGGAAAGTCATCATGAAAAAATATAAGCTTCCATAAAGTTATGTCAAGGGAATAATAAAAAAATAAAATATTGGTTGTTAGACTTGGACAACAAAAAACAAATTTAGCCGTGTGTGATTGCGGATCTGCAATTTGCCAATCCGCAAAACACGGACACCGGCCATGTGTGTTCCGCAATTTGCGGACCGCACATGGCCGGCTCTATAATAGAAATGCCTTTTCTTGTCCGTGTATTCGGACAAGAATAGGACATGTTCTATTTTTTTACAGGGCCGCAGAACGGAAGTGTGCCGTCCGCATCTTTTGCGGCCCCATTGAAAATGAATGGGTCTGCACCCGTTCCGCAAAATTTTACGGATGTGTGAATGGGGCCTTAGGGTCATTTATCAAACTGGTGTAAAGTAGAACTGGCTTAGTTGCCCATAGCAACCAATCAGAGTGCTCCTTTAATTTTTAACAGCTCCTTTGGAAAATGAAAGGTGGGAACTGGTTGGTTGCTATGGGCAACTAAGCCAGTTCTACTTTACACCAGTTTGATAAATGACCCCAGTTATTTTTAAAACAGGTTTTATATGGTGCAAAAGCAGTCAATCCACTGATAATAATGAGGCATACAGAAATGAACATGTGTTGGAAGTAAACTGAGCAAAAATACCAAAATGCACAATGTAATCATAATATCAAATTGTATCTTTATTGTATAATGAATCTGAATAAAAATGCAATACAAAAATACATAAAAGTAGATGCACACAGGGGTCTAGTGAGGTGAGACCACCCTTATAAAAATTCTAACTCCTGTGGTTAGCCCCCAGAGAAGCATCTAAGCGAAATGTTCATCGGGGCTCCTGGGGGTTTTGTTTAGTTAGTATCCCTCTGCTATCAGTTCAATTTATGCCTCATGTATAGTTATTTAGTGCTATACTTTTATTTCATGCCTGAGATTCATGTCACACATGCAGTATTCTATTGTTCACTGTTAAACATCACTGACATTTTTATATAGAGGGTGGTCCCGCCTTACAAGACCCTAGTGTCGTTGATGTGCATCTAATTTTCTATGTTTTATTTTGATTAATCATACAATAAAGATTTGATTTAATACCATGATTACTACATGTATTGTTTTGGTATTTTTGCTTGGTGCTATTGTGCAAAAATATATGCATATACACAAAGAATACTCTACATTTAGCTTCATTGTGACTGCAACGACCCACCGAATAAATATAATATATAATTTATACAACATGGTGTATATGTGTGTGTATATATATATATATATATACATATATATATATATATTTATTAGTTTGTTCTTCATAGGCTCCAATGTGTCTTGATGGATCTCTCAACCAAACCTTGGTACATACACAATATATTTAGAAAATCTTCAGACCCATTCACTTTTTCACATTTTATGTTCTGGCCTTGTACTAAAATAAAGAAAAAAATCAGGTTTTCCCCCATCAATCTCCAGTCAGTACCCAATAATAAAGTGAAAACAGAATTATAGAAATTTTTGCAAATGTATAAAAAAGGAAAAACTAAAATTTCATATGGACTTAAAAGGGCTTTCTATGTATTTTTTTTTACTCATGACCTATCCCCTGGATAGGTCATCCGTATCTGATCGCTGGGGTCCGACACCTTCTCACAGCTCACCAAGCACAGCGCCATACATTATATAGTGGCTATGCTTGGTATCGCAGCTCGGCCCCATTCACTAGGCCACATGAATGATGAACATGACATCACTAGCCTAGGAAAAGCAGAGAGAAGGCCGCGGCGCTCAGAAGCTTCTCAAACAGCTGATCAGCTTGGGTCCAATCACAGCACGGCTTTCATTTTTGCCCATAGCAACCAAGCACAGCACAGCTTTCATTTTACTACAAGGATTTTGAATCTGCATTTCCCTGTTGTCAAAAAACAAAGTCCTTTGTTATTCAGAGTGGTAATTTCCCTATATTTGCCAACAGTTTGTCTTTTAGCCAGCACATGCAGGAAAGATAAGAGGCAGAGTAAGAAGCAGTGCCTCAACAGTTACAGTTACATTATATCAAAAGCATGCTGCATCATTGGTTGCTATGGGCAACAGTTTGTTTTTTAGGCAGCGCATGTAGGGAGATTACCACTGTGAATCATAAAGGACCTTTATTTTTTGACAACATGTAGGGAGAAGCAGATTGAAAACCACTGTAGTAAAATGAAAGCTGTGCTGTGATTGGTTGCTATAGAAAAAAAGCTGTGCTGTGAGTGGTTGCTATTGGCAACAGGTTGTCTTTCAGATAGCACATGCAGGGAATATGTACAGAGGGCAGGAAGAGGTTTTTGGCTGCCCTAGGCAGAGCAGGCGTATTGCCCCAGCCCCCCCTTTCCCCCGACTCAATTTAAGGTGACCCTACTTTCTAATAAAAAGATTAAAACACATTTGAAAAGAAGCAGTCAAGAGCAGATCTAGTGAGTTACAGGTGACATCTCCACGCATTTCAGTTCTCTTCTCTTTTCTTTCCCCTACAGTTTTCCCAGTAGTAATAATATAACTATAGTGCCCCTAGTATTTATAAAGCCCGTTCTGCAGTGCCCCTGTAGTTCTAATGTCCCCTGCAGTTATCAACTCCCCTATAGTGCCCCCTGTATTATAATGTATATAGTTCCAGCATATAATGCTCCACCTTCCCTCCCTGTAGTAGCCAGTAGATAATGACCCCCTCTATAGTGCCAGGCATGTATAATGCCGCCCCCCTTCCTTGGGGCCCCCAGAACTGATAGGTATATATAATGAACATGGGACCAACATAGA
The DNA here is from genome assembly GCA_900303285.1 of Rhinella marina. NCBI lineage: Eukaryota > Metazoa > Chordata > Amphibia > Anura > Bufonidae > Rhinella > Rhinella marina. The sequence continues at coordinate 45,819 of ONZH01015021.1, read as the reverse complement.
TGCTTTCAGCTGCCAAGCGCACATGCAACAGGTCAACCCATTTCATAGGTACAAATCTGCTGACAGATGCCCTTTAAAGAAAAAAGAAATAAATTATTTAAAAAATGGTGGATATTTTCTTTACCTCTCTAATTGGGCCAAAGACAGGAATGTGTTTTTATAGGTAAGCAATTAGAAAATATTTATATAGATAAATGTACACCCAGGCAGTGCTGGGTATATAAATCTTGAAACAATGGAGGACCACTGTTTTTTTATCTCCCCCATAAAAAATGACTAAAAGTTATTCAATAACGTAGTTTAATTAAAAAAACAATAACTTAGTGTAATTAAAAAATATAGCCCTCATTTTGTTGTGGCATGGAAACAAAAAAATGCTATGGCTTTGGAATGCAATGATGGAAGAACAAAAAATAAATCACCAAGAGTGGTCCCCTGTTTTTCATTGATGAACAGTGAGAAATTTATCATTTGCTGTGTTTTTGTGTGCCAATTTTAGGTCTGTCTTTGGTTTGTGCAGGTAAGCTTACAGTAATAATGAATTTGGCTTAAGAGTAATGTGGAGATGCGACTTTTTGGCGACTTTTACAGAAGTTGCACATAGTAAATGTGCCAATAAATCGGTCTAATCATAATACTTGCTCTAAAACAAAAAAAAAAACACTTTGAAATGTGGTGAAAAAAGAAAATGGAAAAAAAATAAAAAAGTCTTTTTTAGGAAGCACAACTATTATGGAAATAGGGAACTGTCCTTCAGAGTTGGTACATTCATCCTCTTTGACAGCTCCCATCACACACAGTGCCGCAGACATAAGATTCCCACAACCCCTTGTAGGATGGATTGCAAACTATGAGATCTTGCCAGTTAGAGATCTCACGGTTGTGAATAAAGGAGCACTAAATGTGAATTATTATATTGTACTTCAAATTTAATAGCAGCTTCTTTGTTCAACTGATGGAATAAATATTGAGTTCTTAAGGGTTTCAGTCTATGCCAGGGGGCTATGCTGACTGCACTTGTCCATAATGGAAGATGCACACACCAATTCTGGACATGAATAGTCAATTTGCACAGTAGGTGCACTCCCAAAAACGACATTTGATTTGTTATATTTAGAAAAATATTATTTGAGGGGGGTCTCCTTAAGGCCCAAACTAGGCCATGTCCTTAATGGGTTAGTTTGCTGAATGTACAGTTGAGATTCCCATTAGATTATAAACCCAGGTATGAACCAAATACCACACCACAGCACAAAATACTGCCCTACCAGCACCAAATAACAGCCCAAATACCTCCACAGAAGCTACCCCTTTTTTAGTGGCCCATGTCAGCTGCCCAGTTCTATACTTTCTCCTCCAATTGTCTCTAATCAAGATATGGAGGTGGGGGGTGAGAATGTGAAATGCAGGCCTCAGCACAGAACCAGCCCTTCCTTCAGCATGCTGCCTGGTCTTTCAGCCCTACCAAACATACAGGAGAATACCGTGCTACATAATTATTACATCCAATGATGTCTCCTCTGATGTAGGATTCTCTTTCCTCATCTTCTACATTCGACACCAGACCAACATGGCGACTTCTTTCAGCAACGTCTCATCTCTGCTGCACAGCCATCTTAGATTCCCCTTTTTTCATTATCCTCCCCACGTTCTCAAAACAAACTTTCTATCCTGGTGCTCCAACAGTGTCATGCTGCTGCCACCCCCAGTACCTTGCCTGCTGTGCTCCCCAATGACCCCAAATACTTTACTACAGAAGAAATAGCACTATACAAATAGTCCCTTGAAAATACTAGTACCATACACTGTATACACTTTATAGTGCCCTCAACATTTATAGTCCCCAATTCTAGTGCCTCCCTGTAGTAACAATGCTCCTATATTGGCTTTAGTAGAAATAAAGCTCTTTATAGTGCCCACAATAGTAAACAATTTCCCCTGTAGTACCCTCAGTGATAATAATGCCTTTATAATTCCATCAATAATAATAATTCCCCATCATACCCCAAGTAATGCCCTTTAGTGCCTCAGTAATAATAACTATTTACATATAGTTAGCGACTAATAATAGCTTTCTTTTCAACTAGAAATCAAACTTCAAAAAAATATTGAAAGTTTGCAAAATGAAATTAAAGAGAGAAAACATCGAAAATATAATCGTGATAAAACTGATTTTGAAACAGGACAAATTTATATAAAAAATAATACTACAAAACCAGTGAATAATCTCTTTAATAGAAGAACGTACTATACTGACATCTCAGAGTCAGAGGCCTCAGAATCTGAAGGTACAGGGTATTATTCTAAAACTGGTACAAAACGCAAAGCTAAAAATAAAACAGGTCCACCGCAAAGAAGATTTAACGCAGGAAATCCCCAACAAAGATGTCACACAAACTCCAATATAACCAGTGGAGGACAAGTGAGACAAGAGGCAAATGTGGAACATACACCTCCATTGTCTACTTCATTATACTTACCTTCCTCACAGCCTGCCAGTTACCTTCAGCCACAACAGTAGGAGGAGATCCTTTTTTAGTTCCAGACATACAGCTGAGGGACCGGGAAAAGTGGGGTTATCAACATCAGAAAACATAGCCACTAGACTTCAGGATGCAGAACTACAAATTATAAACCTATCTAAAACAGTCCTAGATTCGGAACATGAAAACTTGATTAAAAAGGGGTTATCATTTACATCAGTACCATACTTCGATTTCTTCTCATGGGTTAAAGATATCAATCATTTTGCGAGGAAATTGGCACTACATAAAGAATTCAAAGATAAAGGAAAAGAACCATATATCTTCTCCAATGCAGAACGAAAGGCTATCTCTATACTAGAAGATTTGGAAAGAGAACACAGAGAAGAAACTGTGACTCCTGTAGCGCCACTCAGCATACTAACCCCTCAGTCTACATTTACTCCTCCATTCACGAAGCATGGTAATATTCAAACATTTGTGGATCTAGTGACAGGAGACCTTGAAAAAATTAAAACAAAAAAGTCTATCATTGGCCATAATCTGACAAAAGATGAAACAAAAGCATTACAACAATTGATAAATAATCAAGAACTAGAAAACAAACCTTCTGATAAAGGAGGAAATGTTGTCCTTATGGACAAAAAAGAATACTATGATATGGCCATGAATTTACTAAATTATGAAAAAACACACAAAAACCTATCATATAACCTGACCGTGAAATATACACAAGAATTAAAAACCATTTTGCAAAAAGCCAAAGCAGAGAGTTTGATAACAAAAGAGGAGTACAAAGTACTATTTAATTCTAAACCAACAGTTTCAACCTTCTATGCAATTCCTAAAGTACACAAAAAACGACGATCCATTCCAGGTAGACCAATTGCATCTGGAAACCAAAATCTCTGTGAGGGCATTAGTGGCTACGAGATGATATGATATCCCCATTTGTCCCTAGTCTAACCACCACACAGGAATTTTTTCAGTTTACAACCATGTTAAATGATAATTCATTGGGTTTAAAGTTTATGGCAGAAATTTATGAGACAACCCTGAATTTTTTGACAAAAGTATATAGAAAACCAAAGGCGACAAACAACCTGTTGCACTGGCAGAGCTTACATCCTATAACTCTTAGGAGAGGGATTCCTGTCGGGCAATATTTACGTGCCAAAAGAAATTGCTCTAGTGACGAAGCCTTTGAAGAAGAAAGTAAACTTTTATATCAAAGGTTTTTGGCCCGAGGTTATCCCAAAAAGATCCTACATAGAGCCTATAGAAAAGCCCAAACTATGGAACGTACCAAATTATTACATAACCAACAAACTAAAAATAATGCAATAATAAGATGTATAGGTAGGTATGATGTACAACATCAAAAAGTGAGGTAAATATTGAGTAAGTATTGGCATATTCTACAGGCAGATGAAGATCTTGCAGAAGTTATTTCTAGGGATGAGCGAACTTTTGAAAAGTTCGGTTCGCTTCGGCGAACTTTCTTGAAGTTCGGATTCGTACGAACCGAACCTAAAACGAACCTTATACGAACGAATATACGCATATTTGAGAATCTACACTAATACGTACGCTAATGCGAACATTCCCGCACAAATAACGAACATACAGTCTAGCGTTGTCAAAGGTACGCTACTTAACTGAATATGTACGCATTTGATGTGCCGTTTTTATTTTAACCAGATTCGTCTTAAAAGTTCTTAAACGAATCTGGTTCGTTACGGTTCTGTTCGCTCGTCCGAACGAACGTTCGGACGAACGAAAATAATAAGTTATTATTTTCGTTCGTCCGAACGTTCGTTCGGACGAGCGAACAGAACCGTAACGAACCAGATTATTAATAACCCATCTCGGCCATTCTCCTCCCAAAAGGGTGGTTTGACACGAGGGTCACACCAGGATACAAGGGATTGTAGGAGTAATAAATAATCCCTTGTATCCTGGTCTATTCTGTGGAAAAAGTAAACTTTATTTACGAACCTGATTCATACGAACTTGACGAAAGTTCGGTTCGGGGACGAACCGAACGTTCGGTAAAGTTCGTAACGAATCTGGTTCGTTACGGTTCGGTTCGCTCATCCCTATTATTTCCCCTCACCCATCAATAACGTACAGAAGAGGCAAAAATCCAAAAGAAAACTTAGTTCACAGCCACTTTCAATGGAACAAAGAGAAACCAAAAACAAACTGGTTAACAACCAGTGGATCTTACCCTTGTGGAGATTGCAGGTTTTGTAATAAAATGTTGGCAATTTTGGGGGATCAGTAAAATAAAAAAAAAGTCCTAGACTTCGAAACATCGACAAGAGATTACAACAAGAAGAATTACGTTGGATCTATCGGCTAAAAAGTCTAGCTCCGCAAGTCCTAATGAAGGTTGTACATATGTATCTTTCTTATAGCATCTGTAGCTATTGCAATCATAATTTAAAAAAAAGAAAAATATTCGACACTGCAACTGGTTAACACAACAAACAAAGATAGTACCTATCTCAGCCCAGATATGAGTAACATATGAATCAATCTAAAATTGGGAAAGCCTCCCCCCTACCCTTCATAATTAATCAAGCATATATATCTCATAAATGTAAATATTCAATTAAAAACCACATTAACAATAAATATATAAAAAAGCTAAACAGTTAATAAAGTAAGGTAACTATATGCTGTATTTTTAATACAAAATATGAATTTTCAATGATAAAAATCATGTATATGTAGATTATTCAGTAATAATTAGTGATGAGCGAGCCGAAGCGGCAAGATTCGGGATTCGCTCGAATATTGCCTGCTTCGGCTTGGCTCGGCATCACGAGGCAGCGCAGACTCGTGACTATCCGTGCGTCACTGCCCGCGTGAAATGCCCGTTTTTTCAGCCAATCAGCAGCAAAGGTAAGCCTGTGGGAACGCCTGCTGTGATGTAACAGCCCCTATGTCTCCCCAGCACTGATTGGCTGGCAGTGACATGTGACCGAAATTGACCTATGGTAGGGAGTCTAGGATCTGCAGCCTCAGCCTCATTCTGCATTGGGAAGGGGACCAGACAAGACATAGGAGAGTTAGCTCGTGTAGTGTGTGCAGCAGGCAGTTAGAACTTAGGAGTTAGGAAGCAAGAAAAGTCTTTTTAAAGACTATCTTTACTCTGAAAAACAGTATATACTATCAGCCTGTATTCTGTGTAGGAAAAGAAAGCCACAACAGTCTGTTAAAAAGCAATTGATTCTCTGAAGGAAACTACAGTGTATGCTGTCAGCCTTTGTGTGCAGAGCTGGTACACAGGCACAAACTATACATATCTTAAACAGATATATTCCTGTGCATGATAGGATAGGTCTGAAAAGAATTACAGCAAAATATCTTTCTATATAGTGCGTTTATTCTGAGTGAGCTCAGCTGTCATAGACGGTACATCTCATCAGGGTGCCATATACCTAACAGCGTATAGATACCGTATTGCTCTGTGGTTTTGTGTTTAAGTTGTGCAAAGTGCGCATATTTTTTTTTTGGGATAGGTCTGAAAAGAATTGCACCAGCATATTTAACTATATAGTGCATTTAATCTGAGTGAGCTCAGCTGTCATAGACGGTGCTGTGAATACGGAATACATCTCATCAGGGTGCCATATACTGAACAGTGTATAGATACCGTATTGCTCTGTGGTTTTGCGTTTAAGTTGCGCAAAGTGCGCATATTTTTTTTTTGGGATAGGTCTGAAAAGAATTGCAGCAAAATATCTTTCTATATAGTGCGTTTATTCTGAGTGAGCTCAGCTGTCATAGACGGTACATCTCATCAGGGTGCCATATACCTAACAGCGTATAGATACCGTATTGCTCTGTGGTTTTGCGTTTAAGTTGTGCAAAGTGCGCATATTTTTTTTTGGGGATAGGTCTGAAAAGAATTGCACCAGCATATTTAACTATATAGTGCATTTAATCTGAGTGAGCTCAGCTGTCATAGACGGTGCTGTGAATACGGAATACATCTCATTAGAGTGCCATATACCGAACAGCGTATAGATACCGTATTGCTCTGTGGTTTTGCGTTTGCGCAAAGTGCGTATAATAAATGTTTTTGGATAGGTCTGAAAAGAATTGCAGCAAAATATCTTTCTATATAGTGCGTTTATTCTGAGTGAGCTTTCATAGACGGTACATCTCATCAGGGTGCCATATACCTAACAGCGTATAGATACCGTATTGATCCTTGACAATTATAATAATATAATACTGCTACTGTGCACATGGAGAACCCCAGAGTCAGGGGGAGAGGGGGAAGAGCTGGGAGAGGTGGAAGAGGTGGTCGTGGAGGGAGAGGTGGGAATCGTGGTGGTGCTGTGGTCAGCGGTGATGACCGTGGTGTGCGTGGTGACTCAGTCCCGGCTGCTGTGGGTACAGTGGAAACACGTAAGGTCAGGGTGCATGGTCGACTCCAGAAGTTGGTAGGGAAGCGTCCTACAACTCTGACAGACCCCAAACAACAACAGGAGGTGGTTCAGTGGATTGCAGAGAGCACGTCCACGTCGACTTCTCTGACCCAGGGTGTCTGTCCTCCAACTCGCCCTCCTTCTCCCCAGCCAGAACCCTCTAGGGGTATGTCCCACGGACAAGATTTATCCATGGAACTCTTCAGCCACCACTTCCCTGATGTGCCAGCGGACGAGCTGCTATGCCCTGATTCTCAGGACTTTTTTTGTCAGGCAGTATTTTCAAGTTGGTCACCATTACCGTGTCCCTGAAAATAGCCTTGGGGTCATCACCAGACTATTGGCCAGATTTAGAAAAAATGGTGCAATTAGGGAGCCTCAGAGGCATCCCTACGTGCTGCCCCTGGTGTTTCCTATCCATTTCCAAGGTGTTTCCATCTTTTTCTGAGGTTTTCACATGTTGGGGCAAACTTGACTGTGCAGAACCTTTGGCCCCTGCAAAAATATTCGGGTCTCCCATAGACTTTAATGGGATTTGTGATTCGGCCCGAACCCACGAATCCCGCGGTGGGATTCGGGCCGAATTCCGAACCCCCGAATCTTTTAGGATTCGCTCAACTCTAGTAATAATCATGATATAGAATACTAAATATATAAAAAGAGATACACTTCAGTTCATATAAACATCATGGTGGAAAAGACTAAGGCGCAGTGAGGAAGCCGGGAGCCCGACAGCCAGCGGCACTCACTGCGCCTGCGCCGAAGTAAGCGCACACGGCGCAGACCCGCGATTTAGAGCACGGACAGGGCCGGTAGCAGAAAGAGCAAGCTGCCTGGCCCTGTCAATCACAACCAAGGAGGCGTGAATAGAGGTGGGGAAACGGCGCCACTAGGTGCAGGGTTACCGCCCTCTGCACCTAGTAAGGCTAATTTGCATATTAATAAAGATGATTTTTTATAAAAACAGGGACACATAGAGGTATATTTGTACCATATTAGACCTCAGGTGACATTTGCACATTGCAAATGTCATCCGGTTTAATATGGTAAAATGTGATGACAGAAACCCTTTAAAACATCATCACAAGGAGGCTATATAAGATAGGTACCACGCCCACAAACACATACTGCCCATACCCCTGAAGATGCCAGGGATCTGGCGAAACATGTCGGGGGGGGCAGTGTTTGAGGGGAGCTTTTTAACTACAGTGCTTAAGTCTATAGTGAGAGCTGATATTAGGGAAATATTATTTAGGCAGGGATAGCACACCGTGGGAAGAGTCTGGGGCCAGCGAGCGGCTACCAGCCTGCCACGGTTAGCCATATCAGCAATACTAGACAGTAATCAAAACACTCTTGGAAAAAAGACTGCCGCACTGATAATTTTAAAAGGGTGTTTATTGAATAAAACAAATAACATCGATTTTAACAGTAATAATAAAAGCTATGTCTTATTACTAAAGTGTAGACACACGTGAAAAGAAGGCTATTATTAGTCGCTAACTATATGTAAATAGTGAATAGGTTAAGAGCCTCAGCGTGTGTCAGGATCTTTTCTGTAAATAGTAACAGTAATAATAATGCCCATATTGTGTCCGAGTATTAATAATGTCTACCATAGTGCATCCAGCACCTTTGTGTAGAAACAAAATGTGCTATTGATAACTGAATGAAGATAACAACATTAATAGAAGGATGGACACGTTGGTGTACAATTTACCAATACTGGAATGAGTCTCCTATACTTTTTTCTAGCTCTTTGATTTTTCAACAGCTTTTCAATAACTGTCGTCAGTTGATTTTATGTGATGATCAACACTGACCTAACAACATTACTTTGCTAATAGTAAGGCTCTTTTCTAGTGTTCTGAATACTTCAACTTGAACTTTACTGTGTTTTGTACCCACTTTAAAGAAATAGTTTAGACCTGAGCAATGTAATGAGTAGCTTTACTGAAAATTTGTATCTCTACATAATCACTTTATTGCACGAATGACAAAAACCTGTTACAGGAATATACTTGTCTGAAGGTTCACCAATCAACATTGTTAATGACTTACACACTGAACTCGTTTAGCAGATCAGTTAAGTTCCATTTTCGACCTATGTCTGTGTAACTCTATCTATTATAACTGTGTTACTGTGTATCTCTATCTATTCATTAATTAAGTTAAAGGGGATGTCCAATGGGGCTAATTTTGTTTTGTATTTAAGGCCAGAATAGATGAGAACAAAGGCATTACTCACCTCACCATTCCCTTGCTGCTGCCATTCCCAGCTGGTCTCCACTTCCTGATCCCGGCTCGAAACACAAGCAAATGCGCTAGATGCCTGCTTAGCCACCTCGAGCAGGGCATATCCAAGCATTTCCTGTGTATTGAGACAGGATCAGAAGGAAGAGACCAGTGGAGATCTAGCAAGCATTGGAATGGCAGTGGTGAGGAAAGAGTGAGGTGAGTAATAATTCATTTTTGAACCAATCCTGTCCCATATATAAAAACAAATCAGTCCTGTCGGACAACACCTTTAAATGGGTTTCCTGTTTTAGAAATAATTCAAAAATATATTTCACGTACCCTATTACTAAATTCTAATTTACTTTCTATAGCAGAATGTGTCTCAAGCTCCATACATTACATTCAGAGCCCAATAATTACAATGGGAACTGTGTAATGCTACATTTCACCTGCAGTGGCCTGAAAGAATAATTGAACACTTGCTGCCAGATCCCTCAACAGATTTCCACTGGTTCCTAGTGGTCTCACAAGCTAGGCACCATGTGAACAGTGTGTCAGCAGGGAACTCTTCCAACGAAAAGGATTGTCTGAAGTGTATTGGATTTTTCTTATAGAACAAGATTTGTATAGTTAATTTCTTGATCACTATCTGGCATGTACAATGCATAGGGAAAGCCTCATAGAATAAAGAAAATAAGGCCATCTATGCCAGGTTCTGTTTCCTATCAGCCAAGTGCTCATGCAAGAATTATCTATCACAGGGGTGGTTAAATTGCAGCCCTCCAGCTGTTGTAAAACTACAATTCCCACCATGCCCTGCTATAGGTTAATAGCTGTAGGCTATACGGGGATGCTGGGAGTTGTTGTTTTGCAAAAGCTGAAGGGCCACAGGTTGGGCATCCCTGATCTATCACTTTAGGGAGACATGCTAGTTCTCTAAGAGCCAAGCTCCATAGAAACAGCATATCCTGCCTCTATGAAAGGTACCCCACTATATAATAATTCAAGGTATCATGAAAGTATAATACATGCAATATGACATATTACAAAAGAAATAGACATATCTAGTTGAAAGTCAGTGTCAGAGGCATAAACCTATTCAGGAATTTTAGATAGAAAGTATGTTACAATTTGTTTTGTAATTACTTCTAAATATTACAAAAATAATTGTTCGCTAGGAAACAAAATTCAGTTAATACAATATTTTAATATTTTAACTCTTAAAATGAATGCTAACTGGGGGTCTGACTGATGGGAACCCTGCCAATCACAAGAACAGGGGTCCCAGATTTTCCTCTCTCAATGCAGTGGTGATGTGCATAGGTGATCACCACTCCATTCACTTCTATTGTACTGCTGAATACAGCAATTAGTTATCTTTAGGGATGAGCGAATCGACTTTGGACGCTTCATCCGAAGTCAATTCGCATAAAACTTCATTGTAATATTGTACGGAGCGAGCACTCCGTACAGTATTAGAATGTATTGGCTCCGATGAGCCGAAGTTATTACTTCATGAAGTATCGCAAGACTTTTTGTAATAACTTTGTGAATTATTATTACTGTAAAAAACCTTGATATCGAACTCGGGTTCAGTTCCAAGTGGTATAGCAACAAAGTTTTATGCGAATCGGATGAAGCATTCGAAGTCGATTCACTCATCCCTAGTTATCTCCATTACCCCCATAGAAGTGAATGGAGAAATGGTCCCCTGTGTGCACCACTGCTCTGCACACTCAGGGGACGCTATCCTGGGCTTGGTGATACATTTTGTTAAGATACAGAAAAATGCTCCAGCACTGGTGTACATTGAAACCAGACTCTTTATTTCATTGCAGGATACAAATTGCAGATAAAACGTTGATGCATTTCGGGTTACACTAGACATTTTGTGGAAAAATCCCAAACAATGGAACTGATGTACAAAACTGTAAAAAATGGATGAAGACAACCATTCTCTGTAGTAACAATAACAAATTATCATGTATAAACATATATCATGCATAATTCCAAACAATATACTGTATCTCTGGTACTGAGAATGAAAAAATACCAAATACTTTCATCATTATTCTCATTATGTAATCAAAGCTTATATTTGTGTGCATGCCTGCATCATAATAACCAGCATAAGCAGTAAACTATGCTATAGGTAATGAAAAATGACACCAATTAGCACATGCCGTACTCACCACCGAAAAACAAACTTTATAATCCGAATATGATGCATGACTTGACAACTTAGTCATTGATTGAAATGATTGATGCAAAAGTTCCTTAGCCATAAAACAGAAAATAAAATGTTTAAATTGCTTACACCAGCACCGTAACTTCATGCCGAACTATTTAGAGGCTTTATTAGTCAGTCAGCGCAATTATGTTAATTATGTAACATTAAAGTACAAAACTTCAGCTGTAAGTGTTGTATTAGACAAAACTCTTGCTGTGACATAATCATGGAGTTAAGCTGGTTATACACATTACATTTCTGATTTCAACGCCCTTTTGTTCTTAGGGAGATAAGCCACTGCCAGAGGTGTCCAAGCCAACCATCATTGTGCATGGGCTGATCGATAGAGATGGTTGTCTGGCAAACAAGACTTGTGTAAGGCCAGGTATAAAGACTATAAGAGATGGTGAACATGAAGGCCAATCTGCAATCTATATTTTTCTTTTTTACTATACTATGTAAATGGCTGCTTCCTTACCAGGCATATCTCCTCAAACTAGCTATGTTCACAGTCCATTAAAGAGGTTCTCTCACTTCAGTAAGTGGCATTTATTATGTAGAGAAAGTTAATGCAAGGCACTTACTAATGTATTGTGTAAAGGATCGCTCTCTCTCAGGGGGTCGCAATCACAAATCTACCGACACACAGGGGGTTTTAACGTCCAAATGGTGCTTTATTTTCACTCTTTGGCACCAACACACATGGAAAAACATTCAAATAAACACCTGCCCGTCTGGGCTCTACCTAATACACATGTTGTCTCTATCTAACCTATAGAGCACCGTTCACACACAGCATTAGATGCGGCTTCCTCAGCCATACGGTCCAGCATCCTCCTGGCTGTGACCTCACCAGCACCTTTGGGGAGAGATGGTCCAGTAGTCCTGACTCTGACCATGCGACCCTCTATCCATAGGCGTCACTGGGCCCCCCAAACTTCTGGCTTTACAAAGCCTTGTGGCCCCTTAGCCTTCCTGGCTGAGACCACACAGAGCCTCTGCAGGATCCATTCCAAATTTACTCTCTCTCATAGGCTTCCTCAGCCTTGTGGCCCCCCAGCCCTCCCTGGCTGGGACCACACAGGCCCTCTCCAGGTCTGTTCCCTGGGGCCCTCTCTCTCCCACTCACATACACAGAGGGACATTTTATCTTCCATGATTACACTAGCAGGCCTCACCTGCAATCTCCCTCAGCTAATCGCAATACCTGTAGTGGAAGGGTGTGGACTGTCAGATCCCACTTCCAAAACCTATCCACCAGTCCAATTGGAATCCAGTCCAGAACAACATCTAGACAAAACTGTCTCAGCAAACTACACTTTGCTGAAACCACTGCAGCTTTCTGAATGTCAGTTATCTCATCCAGCTGAGGTATCTGGGTGGGATATACACACCTTCCAGCGCTATACTGTACACATTACCACAATTGTGATTGTCCATATTGCTTCCTTTGCTGTATTGATTCATTTTACACATTATACACGGCTTGTTTCCATAGTCAAGACCACCCTGCAATCCAGCAGCAGTGGCTGTGCTTGCACACTATAGAAAAAAGCACCAGCCTATGTGCACTCCCACGGTCCCCGTCACCAGAGAGACCGATTCCTATAGTGTACAAGCACGACCGCCACAAATGGATTGCAGGGTGGTCAGAACTATGGAAACAAGCAGTGTATAATGAATCAAGCCAGCAAAGGAAGCAATATGGAGAATCACAATACATTAGTAAGTGCCTTGTATTAACTTTTTCTACATAATAAATGCCACTTGCTGAAGTGAGACAACCCCTTTAAGAAGAAGGTAGTAGAGAAGCTCCATATGACAGATACTAATGAGCTTCTCCATATTGAATACATATCAGTGGACTATTTCTATAACTTTGTACGTAAATAAAATGTGTATTATAATAATTCGGAAGCATTTTCTTGCCAGAATACAGCAAGAGATGAGGCATGGAGGTCCTTATCTAGTGCCGCCCTTTAGTGACTGTTCCCTCATGTACCTAATAGAGAGAAGAAGGAAAGAGGTGACTAGTATAACCCATCATTGTGTTTAGTTGGATTTTGTTTGGGGGGGAGACCACTGTATAGCAGAGGCGCACAACATTGTGGAAGTGCTCATCTCTCTCTATTGAACTGTATTGCTGTCCTGACAGGGGAGAGGCGTCTCCCTTCTCCGTTCCTCTGATGGGCTTCTGGCCTAGTGCCTGTAGCATATTAGCGGCTGATACAAGCAGCGCAACGACGTCATTGTGCCACCTGAGCCAGGCAGCATACAGCGTGGGATACAGGCTGGAAGAGGCCTGCATCGCATTGCTGAAAGCAGCATGGAGGTAAGTAGGTGTGTTTATTTTTTTCATTTACACTATGCTGTTGCCTAGTATAGGGAGGAGAGGAGCACTATGGGGACATCTACTGGGGGCCCTATTTACTAGCACACATTATGGGGCACTATGGAGAAGTGGGGATCAGAGCACTATGGGGGCATCTACTGGGGGCATTTTATACTGGCACACATTATGTGTGCACTATGGGGGTGGGGATGAGCACTATAGGGGCATTTTATACTAGCACATTATGGGGACACTATGGGAACAGGGGGAGGAGCGCTAGGGGCCCTATATATTGGCATTATATACTGACACACATTAAGGGGGCACTATGGAGAAGTGGGGGAGAGGAGCACTAGGGGGCATTATATAGGGGCATTTTATACTGCCACACATTGTGCATTATGGGGGTGGGGACGAGCACTATAGGGATATCTACTGGGTGCACTATATAGGAGTATTTTATACTGGCACACATTATTGTGCACTATGGGGACCTTAACTCAACTGGGGGCACTAAGAAAAGGTTTTTTAGTACTGGCACACAGTAGGGGGCATTGGCACACATTATGGGGGCACTATGGGGACATTGCCTCTACTGGGGGCACTAAGAGGAGATTTTTTTTTTACTGCCACACAACCGGGCATTTTTTGTACAGGTGCACATTATGATGATCTGGCCAACTGTATTTTAAATCTGCACCCCTCTGCCTAGAAATTTGCAGAAGCAATTAACAAGAACCTCATTGCAAGCCTAAGGTTCTGGAGGTGAGAGAGAGAGACTTTAGAAAGACAAAGGGAAGGTGTACTACAACCTGCACCATTGCTGTTGTCCACAGATTGCTATTGAGGAGGATTTGCACTGTAATTTTCTTTAAACTGTGCCTTGTCACTGTCGGATATACTACTAATCCTATTCTGAACTTTAGTAAAGAGAGTCTCATTTATTGATGCCCATTGCACTTGCCAGAGGAGAGATTGCCAATGTCACCTGAGAGTACCAAAAACCACCCTCTGGGCTATAACTACCACTCCCATCCTCCTCACAGCAATCCCTGGTGGATCACTGCACATGCATTTTAAACTTATGGCAAATTCTAACATTAAAGTAAATCTGTCATCAGGATAATCACTATTGAAGTAAAGCCATAGCCTAATAGCACTTAGTACCTTATTTCCAGATGTGCCTTTGTTTCAGCAATAGATGTTTTCTATCCTCTGAAAATCCGGTTTATTTGGTATGCAAATGAGCCAGTAAGGTGCCCAGAGGGGCGTCACTCTTGCAGGAAGGAGCCCGGGCACACCTCCTGCTAGTGCCCAAACCTGCCCTCATGCTGGGAGCAGGGAAAAGGGGGCAGAGTTATGGTTTGAATGTGATGTAGGAGGCGTGCCTGGGCTGCTTCCTGTAAGAATCACGCCCCTCTGGGCACCTTACTGGCTCATTTGCATACCAAATAAACTGGATTTTCAGAAGATAGAAAACATCTATTGCTGGAACAAATGCAGATCTAGAAATAAGGTACTAAGTGCTATTAGGCCATTGATTTACTTCAATAGTGATTATCCTGGTGACAGATTTCCTTTAAGGGCGTACATACCATATTGGCAATCCATGTGGCTACTATGGGACCCTTAGAGGCACCAAGTCCTGCTTAGTGCCATTTCCTTTGCTATTAGGTGGCAGCAAGCTATGCAGGATTCACTCTGCAGAAGAACTATAGTGGTAGCAAAAAGAAAGGTGAGGAATATGGCCTAAGGGATCGGATCGTAGAAAGTGGGTAGAGGAAACAAACACCACTGACTTCTGTCGTGGGGAGCAAAATCTGGCATCATAATGGGGCATCCTCTCTTCACCAGACAGTGACAAAAAGAACAATAGACACTTACATGATGCGCGTGTCTTACATTTCATCTCTGCTAACAATATGGCAGCTCCCTGGAGAGACACCATGCTTTAATAAAACATTGAAATAAGCCTCAGGCAGACAAAAGACTTTAACTTTAAAGACGTAAATGTGTTTTCAATATCTGTATGTGCTGGTAATTCTTCCAGTGAGTAACATGTTTTTTAGAGCAGAACCCTACAGGCTGAGGATTGTTTTCATGGGCTTTTGATGTGTGTGTGGGCTGCAATGCACGACAATACACTTGCTGCACCTAATTCATGTGCTTCTCTACAATCACAAGGACTTTGTTTTAGTGAATTCCTTGATGGTATAGCTTTCTGTTTTATCTGTCACGAGATATACTGATGTTCGCTTTTACACTCTCTCAATTGTTTGTTAATTTATTGTTATACTAAAAGAATTCCTCCTTGTACACTTTGAGACAGCCATCCTTTGGACAGAACGATACAGCCTGCGATTATCGGAAAGGAAGCGTTCCTTCCTGACAATTGCCTGCTCGTCAGTGCAGCGATCTCTTCCACAGTATGGAGAGGAGCGATTGCTAATGCCATCACTCGTCCCCAGTGGCGTAGCTATAGGGGTCGCAGTTGCGACCAGGCCCCTAAGCCACTTTCAGGGCCGCACCGCCAATTATCCAGCGGCGGGGCAGATGAGCGCTTCCATTGTGGCGATACAGATGCCTGTACTGCGGGGCAGGGGAGGGAGAGGCGTCTCCCCTGCCCGTTCCTCTAATAGGCTACAGGCACTACGCCTGCAGCCTATCAGAGGCCGGCTCAGGCGGCGCAATGACGTCATCGTGCCACCTGAGCCATACAGCACGGGACACAGGCCGGAAGAGGCCTGCATCGCATCGCTGCCAGCTCCATGGAGGTAAGTATTAGTGTTTTTTTTTTTATTATTGTAGCAGTCACGGACCGGAGCTCTATTGGGGACACTGGGGGCATTTTTAGGGGCACAGGGGGGCACTGGGGGCATTTGTAACTGGCACATGGGGGCATTTTTACTGGCACTGGGGGCATTTGTACTGGCACATGGGGCACTGGGGGCATTTTACTGGCACATGGGGGCATTTTTACGGGCACTGGGGCATTTTACTGGCACTGAGGGCATTTTTACTGGCACATGGGGCACTGGAGCATTTCTTACTGGCACATGGGGGCACTGGGGGCATTTCTTACTGGCACATGATTTTGGGGGGAATCAATGGGGGAACTTCTGGCGCATTATTGGGGCGTTTCTTACTGGCACATAATTTGGGTGAAATTTTGGGGGCACTTCTGGCACATTATTGGGGCACTTCGTATTCGTACTGGCACATTATTGGGGGGCACTATGAGGGCACTTCTTACTGGCACATTATTGGGGCACTTCTTACTGGCACATTGGAAGCATTATTACTTATGGGGCACAGTGGGGACATTAGTACTGTTGGGGGTACTATTACTAAAAAGTGCACTCTGGCAGAAAATTATTAGTTAGGACTTTGGGGAGCACTATTACTGTGGGGGGCACCCCGGCACAGTATCAGCACAGCACAGTTATTTCTGGGGGACATTATGTTTACACTATTACTGTCAGGGACACTATTTCCTGGGCGCAGTTATTTTAGGACACTGTTTTGCCAATAATTATTGAAGGGCACTATCTGTGTGGTACTAGTGGCACAGTACTGGGGGTGGTAGGATGATTTGTCCAGAAGACGGGAGGATGATGGAAAAGTAGTAAACTAAAAAAAGTTTTCTGTCAAACTGCAGAGATGAGAAATGGCTGAAAAATGGCGTCTGGTCTGAAAGGAGAAGATGAGGAAAGAGAAGATCTACATCAGAGGAGAAGTCACTGGATGTAAGAGTTATGGGGCGCTGTATTATACTGGATGTAAGAGGTATGGGGCGCTGTATTATACTGGATGTACGAGGTATGGCGCGCTGTATTAGGCTATATTCACACGAACTGTGTGTTTTACAGTCTGCAAATTGCGGATCCGCAAAAAAGGATGATGTTCCGTATGGCATCCGTTTTTTTTTTTTGCAGATCCACTGTAACAATGCCTATCCTTGTCCGCAAAACGGACAAAAATAGGAATGGACATACAGATGCGGACAGCACACAGTGTGCTGTCTGCATTTTTTGCTGACCCATTGAAGTGAAGTCCGCATCTGAGCCACAAAATATGCAGATCGGAGGCCGCAAAATCAACTGTCGTGTGAATGTAGCCTTAACCTGTGTGTTCTGTAGTGATATACATAATGTTAGGAGGGAAAAGGTTAGGGTGAGAATTTGGCATGGGAGGGGTTCAATTTTTGACGTGGCCGGCAGAAAAGCTAGGTGCACCAGAACTGAGAGAGGGGGGGGGGCCCAAGCTGAACTCTTGCACCAGGGCCCATGAGCCTTTAGCTACGCCCCTGCTCGTCCCCATACAGACTTGTTGTTTGCTGGCAGCAGACCGTGTTTAGACAGTATTTTTAGCATGATCTGGTGCCAGCAAACAATGATTTTTGTGTCTGCACAAATGATGAATGAGCGTTTCGCTTATTCATCAGGTAACTGCCAACACTTTTACACCGGCAGATAATCGCTAACAAATGTTCCTATGAACAAGCGTTCCTATTTGTCACTGAAGTCTCTCATGACCCCAGATTCCTTGACTTTACAGGAGTGTCTGGATTACGCAAATTTAGGGTGAGCTGTGAAAAACATTTTTGTTTTATTTCAGGAAAAGAAGGTATGTCTTTCATGTTGCACTCCTTGGGGTCATTTATCAGCCACCTACTTCAGAAAACTGGTGTAAAAAATGTTGCAAACCATGGATCTGCAACTTTTTGAACACTGCTTGTGCAAAAAATTTGGTGCAAATGGCCTTATTACACCTCTTTCATACCCACCATACCCATTTTCTGAAAAGGGGGTATGGCACAGGAGTGGTGTGGCTATCAGTGGCATAAATGATGACTTAAATCTATGCCCTCTACAAGCTGTCTTAGATTTCATCCTAGGCAGACTGGCTGCTGGAGGATGAGGTGCAAGAGATATCAAGATCAGTATAGAAAATGTCGGTCTTGATAAAATTCATCCGGATGTAAGTCTGCTCTTTATTTCTTAACAAGCATATTATATTTTATTTCATTTATGGTGCATCATTTTCCACCTAATAATGTATACTAATAATCTTTATTTATATAGCGCCAACATATTTCAAAGTGCTTTACAATCAGCAGGAACATGTACAAATATTACAGAGTAACAAACAAATCAACAAGTAATCTAGAGGAGTGAGGGCCCTGCTCACAAGAGCTTACAATCTATGAGGAGATAGGGGTGACACAAAAGGTAAAAGTACTTGTTTTTTACAATGGTCCAGCCATCTTAACAAAATAGGGGAGTGTACCCGTACAGCTGCATGAGCCAGTCATCAGTTGGTGTCTGTACTGCTTCTGAGTGCATGGGGTTGTGGTGGAAACTATTGGATGATGGTTCAGGTTCAGAGGGATAATGTTGAATGGAGAAGAAGTAGATTAGGAGATGCGATGGGCCACTCTAAAAATATGTGTTTTAAGGGAGCATCTAATATGGTGCTGCAGCTCAGGAGAAATGTTGGAGACAGGAGAGAGAGGCTCGGATTATGGAGGATGTTAGCCATTAATGCAGCGGACCGGTACCGCGGGGGGGGGACACGTGAGCTTAAGGGATATGTCACAGTGTGGTGTTGCCGATGGTTTTACTCACGGTTTTGCTGACTGCCCCTGGACCGGTGTGCAGTTGCGTGGAGGGTGGACACGACTTCCCTCGGGGCACACTCCGTACGTAGGACTCCACTGGATGGTCAGATGAGGTGCCCTTGGTGGTAATTTTGACCGTGTCGGTCGGCTGGGTCCTGGTTATTCGTGACGCCAGTGTCTTAAGGTAAACACACCCATAATAGTAATAATTAGGAGTCCGTTTGGGATGAACAGGGAACTTTTACTGAATTCCTCAATCCTCCTTGTTGGTACAGATAATGCACACAGAGATGGTTCACAAAAGGATTGAAATGGTAGGCTTTCCAAGTAGGCTGGATCTCTTACTTGCAATATATATATAGTCTCTAGAATGACAGCCAGGCTTTGGTACAATTTCAGCATTAAGTTCACACTCCTGAATGTGTGATTCAGATTTTGTCACGAGTGGGCTTGCGTCTGGTATCAGACATTCTGCGTGGCTTTCAAGAGTGACATAATTTGACATGCTTTTCCCTTGGTTTAGTTGCTGTTTACCACACCTCTTCCCCTCAGCTGTTGTGGCTTTGGTAATTATCTTTCCCCTATTTATTCCTTCTTCTCCCAGGATTCACTGTGGTTTATACTTTCTGCCTACTTTGTAGTGTATGGTGTGGATATCGGCTGAGATCCGGTTGCTGCGATATCTGCTTTAAGATAAGTGACATTTTCCCTTTTGTGGTTTTCCTTCTGGAGTCTCCTGTTCGTCCTTACTCTTGGAGGAACGGGTTGACTCTTTCCTGTGTCACTAGCTGCAGGGTTCTTTAGGGTGAATTTATTATTAGGTTCCTGTGTATGAACTCTCCTACAACTAAGGCTTGTTCATACTGGTAGTCAGTCAGGGCCTAGTTTCTGGGTTCACTGCAGGAGGTGACCGTTTCCCTGGTTTTGGTCTTTTCCCTTCCCTCGTACGCTCGGTGTGGCTATTCCCTCCACACCAGAGCATGACAGATTTAGGGATAATAGTGCACTTTATCATCCGGCAGTTTCCTCAGGGTCTGTGGAGCTTTCCCTGGGAACTTGTAAATGATGGAGTCCAAAACAACTGAAATATGGATTACCTCCACCTGGTGTACCACTAGGTAGCACTTTGTTCTGGCTGCAGTCTGAATGCTGACTTCACTGGCTTCTGGGTTTTCCAGTGGCATTTGCTAAGTGTGGAGAAGCTGGAACTTGCTTCCTTCTCTGTGCTTTGCAGACTCACACTCCTCTGACTGACCAACCCTTTACCATAGAGGGGTATATTTTTACGTTACTGGTCAGCGCCATCTAGTGGGGAGGAGTATAACCACATCAGCCTAGATGGATAGCCTTACCAAATACAATGTGCAATATGACTTTACAGTTTAAAGTGAACCACTGTTAGTGGGACGCTGCATTCCCCCCTTGTTTGAGGGAAGCCGCCCTCGGCGCATAAATTTTGCAATGCAGTTGTGTCGCCTGAAAGACATAAAGTAGACAGCATGCATGCAATAATAATAAAGTTATACATATCAGGCATGTTTGTGACAAGGGCCGTAGTTTCTCTGGTACAAAGGGGATCAGGGGCACTGACCTGGTACAGCGGAAAACGACAAAACCAGGATAGTCCATGAAAATGGGGAAAAGGGAGAAAAAGAAACAAAAACAGAAAACTTCTCAGGAGGCTCACAGGGCATGAGTCCGTTCCCTGGGCACATGGTGGTTTCAAAACATCACGGAGG
The DNA here is from genome assembly GCA_900303285.1 of Rhinella marina. NCBI lineage: Eukaryota > Metazoa > Chordata > Amphibia > Anura > Bufonidae > Rhinella > Rhinella marina. The sequence goes on along the minus strand of ONZH01015021.1, from coordinate 24,732 downwards.
CTTCGGTGCGTTAAAGTCCATCTCCGGGCACATGACTTGAACGTTGCAAAAACATGAGCAAAGGAGTCTTTAGAGAGTCCTTAGAGCAGGGCAAATAATCAAGGTAATGAGTCTCTTACTCTGGCTCTGTAGCTCCAAATGTTGTGGGAATGGGATTGTAGTTCCATCTCAGATAAAGTCTCTACGAGGTAGGAGAACAGGTGATTGCAATCCACAGGAGGTGGTAGGTAATTCCCACAACAGGTGGCTTTCCTCATAGTGCAAAGTTTCCACAGGATGGGTTAGAAGTCTTCTTCTTACTCGCTGCTGTAATTGAAAGTCCTTGTATTGGGCAGGCAGCTGACCTTTAGTGGTCCTTGATGATTTTTCTTTTTCAGCATGCTGTAAAGGGGCTCCTTAGAGGAGGTATCTGAAATCTTCCTCCTGGGTCCCATACTTGAGGGCGGAAAAGTCCTTCTTTAGGCCATGCGACATCCTCATCGTTGTGACTGCTAGCTCTGGTGCTCTCTGCAGCTGTAACTCTGGCAGAAACTTCATCTGCTATCTCTTGGTGGCCTTCTGTGGCAGAACATCGAACTGCAGAATCACTCTCTTTTGGATTATCTTCTGTAAGCCTTGGCTTTTTCCTGGCAGGTGACAGATTCTCCAGACAGTAATAAAGAATGGACCCTTGGTCTTTCATAGCAAGGAGCTCCGGATTCTTTTGTGGTTCTGGAGTGAATGGAGCAGTATCAGTGGATTCCTTTGTGTCCACGCATACCTCAGGGCATTGCTCACATTTGGTGGGCTCAGGTGGTGCTTCGACTATTTTGGGGGGCTCAGGGGCACTAGGAGTAGTTTCAGTGGCACTGATCACCTGCAGACTTTGCAGAGGCACTAGTGGTGCAGGGTTATCATTCTTGTCGAGTTGAGTTTCCAGGGGGGTAGGAGTGTAAATGACTGTCACCAGGACATGACTTGGTGGCTGGAGAAGCCACTGCTGTGGATTTAATATGTTGGGTGGTTCTGTGGTCTCCCATCCTCTATGGTATCCACACTTGATTAAATCTTCAGCAGGGTACACATTAGGTGGACAAAGTAACACGCCACTCAGACTTTCACCCATTTTAACCAGTGGTAAAGTCCAGAATTCTAGATGAATCAGTCTCTTCCCTTTCTAGGGGTACCGCTAGCTTGCTTGTCCCCTGGGAACCCTTGTTCTGTACTTTGGTTCCGCTTATAACACTCAGGCCTCTGCGCTCGCTTATGGTCCGCCTTCTAGTTTCCTCTGCATAAGGGGGATGGCACAAATAGTAACACCGCATACAGTCTATGGTGGCACAGTGACTAATACTTTTCTGTTTTACAAGGGGGTGGAGACTTATGTTTCCCACTACTTGGGGTGATGATGGCACAGCAAAAATTAACTGTGATAGCGTTCGGGCGCCATTTAAATATAAATATAAATTTAAGATAAATATACAGTCCATTCACTGACAGCAAACAGTGGTATTAACACAAAAAATCTGCTGTTTTCAATGTCCAACACAGCAAACATGCAGCCCAGGCTTGGCACAGTATCCTCAAGCATTTTTAGCAAAAATAAACGTTCAGTTAAGACACAGTTCTTGTTAGCAAGAAGGGGCTTATTCACATAAGGCACAGTGGAAAATGAATCCTGTTCGTGACGCCAATTTTCCCTGCAGTGGACCGGTACTGCAGGGGGGGAACACGTGAGCTTAAGGGATATGTCACAGTGTGGTGATGCCGATGGTTTTACTCGCGGTTCTGCTGACTGCCCCTGGACTGGTGTGCAGTTGCGTGGAGGGTGGACACGACTTCCCTCGGGGCACACTCCGTACGCAGGACTCCAACGGGTGGTCAGATGAGGTGCCCTTGGTGGTAATTTTGACCGTATCGGTCGGTTGGGTCCTGGTTATTCGTGACGCCAGTGTCTTAAGGTAGACACACCCGTAATAGTAATAATGAGGAGTCAGTTTGGGATGAACAGGGAACTTTTACTGAATTCCTGAATCCTCCTTGTTGGTACAGATAATGCACACAGAGATGGTTCACAAAAGGATTGAAATGGTAGGCTTTCCAAGTAGGCTGGATCTCTTACTTGCAATATATATATAGTCTCTAGAATGACAGCCAGGCTTTGGTACAATTTCAGCATTAAGTTCACACTCGTACGCTCGGTGTGACTATTCCCTCCACACCACAGCGTGACAGATTTAGGGATAATAGTGCACTTTATCATCTAGCAGTTTCCTCAGGGGCTGTGGTGCTTTCCCTGGAAACTTGTAAATGATGGAGTCCAAAACAACTGAAATATGGATTACCTCCACTTGTTGTACCACTAGGTAGCACTTTGTTCTGGCTGCAGTCTGAATGCTGACTTCACTGGCTTCTGGGTTTTCCAGTGGCATTTGCTAAGTGTGGAGAAGCTGGAACTTGCTTCCTTCTCCGTGCTTTGCAGACTCACACTCCTCTGACTGACCAACCCTTTACCATAGAGGGGTATATTTTTATGAACGTAGTAAAGGATGCTGCAGCACTCCAACGTCTTCAAAAACGGTTCAGCGGTTTATTTCAACAAACAGAAGAAAGCGACGTTTCGACCACAATAGGTCTTTGTCAAGCTTGACAGGCTTGACAAAGACCTATTGTGGTCGAAACGTCGCTTTCTTCTGTTTGTTGAAATAAACCGCTGAACCGTTTTTGAAGACGTTGGAGTGCTGCAGCATCCTTTACTACGTTCATTACTGGGGGCCCGGCGGGCTGGGGCCCAACGTTGCTGGCACCGCTGCTGAACGGTCTTCATTGCATGGCAATAATTTGGAGTGCTGTCTTATCAACATTTTACGGGGTATATTTTTATGTTACTGGTCAGCGCCATCTAGTGGTGAGGAGTATAACCACATCAGCCTAGATGGATAGCCTTACCAAATACAATGTGCAATATGACATTACAGTTTAAAGTGAACCACTGTTAGTGGGACGCTGCATTAATCATTGGCTGAACTGCTAGCATGGATGGGGGTTACCTAGCATATTACTATGTGCACCTGCCAGCTGACAGCAGCATAGGGCTGTATTTATGCTCTAAGACTGAATACTGTATTTAGAAGTAGGCAGACTGCTTAGGCTGAGTTAACATAAGCGTTCAGCCTTTCCGTTTTCCTTCTCCGTTATAGGAGCAGGAGAACGGAAAGGACAGATTCGGCACATAACTGAGCCGAGTGGCGCCTTCGGACCCCATAGGCTTCCGCTCAGAGGAAGATTTTTGAAGCTGAGACAAAAGTCCTGCATGCACGACTTTTGTCTGTACTTCAAAAATTGTCTTTTATCCATAGAAGCAGTACTAGTTCATATTTTAATAATGCAGAAATCACACTTTTTTAGCCGAGCTGTAGAGCTGTAGTCTTTTTGCTTTCATCCCTACTGTTTCATGTGAACTAGTCTTGCTGAAACTGTTAAGCTGCTATGCTGGGCACTAACACTGACTACTTTTATCTTCTCCTATCAATATCTCTCCCCGCCTACTGTATCGGCCTTCCATTATTGACTGTTAAGGTACTATTACACTGACAGATCAGCCAGGCGATTGTCGGTAGGGAAGTGTTCCCTTCTGCGTCACCTGCTCCCTAGAGGAGGAGACCGCTTCTATTACATGCAGCGATCTCCTCTTCAATTTAGGGATGACTGATTATTAATGCCATGGCTCATCCTTGTACTTATCATTGTTTGGCAGCAGCAGAGCTCCTATTACACGACACAATCTGCGACCAGCAAACAAGAATTTTTAAACATGTTGAAAGATCCTGATTAATGAGGGTTTGCTCGTTCATTGGGTAATTGCGGCAGTATTACAATGCCAGATGATCACCAAAGAGCTTTCATACGAACACTCGTTAGCGATCATCTTAGTGATTATCTATTGGTGTAACAGGGCCTTCAGTCTCTACTAAAATGGCAACCATGTGCCCAAAACTGCAGACATGTGTGAATTGCTGTCTATATCCTTTTCCTTCTGTCTGTAAAAGATGGCACTTGTTGAAATCATTTTCATGCTTGTTGGAGAATATGAGGCACATTTCTTAATTACTATTGAACAGATTATGAAAACAAGTTCATCTTTAAGACAAGAGACACATCTTAGTAGATTAGTGCAGCAGTAAGAGATTTAGGTCCCCGCTATGCCTTCTGATGCAGGGGAACCTTAGAGAACTTATCTTCCCAGACATGTGCTACGAAGTATTTTTAGTATATCTCTTGTTCATAAAAGGAAGCATTCTGAAAGTTGACATATATTGGGAAATTGATGTAATTGCTGCTCCATAACCAGAAGAGATAAACCAGAAGGAGGCCTACAGTTTGTACAGCTCACACTGGTGCACTTTAGCCCACTAACTTAGGCTCTGTTCAAATGCCATCTTTTGTGACTGTTTGAAGTTTGGTGTGGATTCTGCGGTTTATAGCTATAATTCCTCCAAGAAGGGGTCCTTGTGACAATGTAAATGGGGCAAAAGCAGCAATACATGTCAACACGTTGAGTATGGTATTCTATCTCAGACCATTCACTTCAATGGATGGAGCTGCAATACCACACAAAGCCTATAGACAGGTGTGAGGGTATGCAAATAAGCTCATAGCAAGCTCTGTCTATAATGTCACCAGATGTAAGGTAGCTATTCTATAACATTTTAAACAGGCTTTAAGACATGACTTTGATAATATCTAAGCCAGCACCTTGTCTGCAGACAGGGGTGATTTCCCCTCATCAGTGCAGAGCAGAGAGTACTGGCTTAAGTGGGTGAGAAGCCTAGGTCACAATTCGAAGGGGATACTATATCTCCTTATAGAAAGCACCTAAAAGGTGTGAGGAGTTTTATAGGAGTCTGCAGGTGAGATGCTGGCTTAATTATTATCCAAGTCATGTATTAAGGCCTGTTTAAAAGATCAAATATTAACTTATAGGATAGCTGCCTTATATCTGGTAGTATTAGAGGCAGAGCTTGCTAAGAGCTAATTTGCATCCCTTTCTTCCCAAAATTCCAAAGGAGCATTGCCTGGTCTATAAGACTCCTCACAACCTCACAACGTTTAGGCACTCTCCATAAGGAGATATACTATCCCCCGAATATAGACAGCTGCAATACATTTTTGGAAGAAAGTTGTACACAATAATATTTGATTATTGCAGTGTTAAGTGGACCATATACATTAGAATATCACCTGAACACATGATACCAGCTGACCTTCAAGAGTGCAGTTGATTTTTAACCAATGTTCGTGGGATCTCGATATGCCTGATCCTTTATCCATTGTCAAGAGAGTTTATCTGCCGTCAGAGATGTTTGACAGCAGCTTCCTCCCCTCTCCCCATTTAGAGCACTGTCAAATGCGGCAGAACTGAGAATTCATGTGTATGTGGAGGCCAGGACAAATAGTTGTTGGCTACATGAGCATTCAGCTGACAGTTATGGAATGTGTATGACCGCTTCTACTTAGAAAGTGCCTGAGATTTCCTGTTACATGAAGGAAACACATTTACCATCAGATATTTTTTATCTGAATAGCCACCTTGCGGGGTGAATATTTTGGAGTTACGTTGTGATTCTGATTAGATGTTCCCTCATCGTTGTTGATTGTAGAATTCTACAAAGCTTTTAGGGTCAAAGAATCTACAGTTTATACATGATTAACAAATTTGAGCAAATTGGACTAGTTGAACTGTGTGCCTGTTATTTTACAATTGAAGCAGAGGATCAGTATCTTTACTCAGTACGCCTTCAGTTACTTAATATAAGCTGTTTGTTTCAAGGTGCTGAATGTTATCATCTGTCACTTCCAAGGAGAGGTAACAAACACAAATATGGTAAACAAATATAATTAGCTGGGAGTATTCCACAGTATTACTCACTGCTGTCATAAGAAATATTTATAGTACTCTTTCACCATTTGGAAATTGTGTCATTGACAGCTATTTAAAACATTTGAACAGAAAGTAGAGCCAAGTCTTTCCAGTGTCCATTAAAACTCCATGCTACTAAGTGTGGTTTCAGAGCTCATAAAATATGAAATGATTGCCGACTTTAAATGAATATAGAATTGTTCATTTAAAGCACTTATGAAATCTTTGCCATAATTTCGATGTTAATTTCCATGATAATCCATCTCGCCAGTGCCATTTTATGGAAGTCGGATCTTGACTCATAGGGAGCCACTTCCAATAGATGACACTGGCGAGATGGTTCTCTTTCTTAGAAGATACCTCTTTGCATATTTGTTTCTAGTGGAGCATTGCCAATAAGTCTGCATACCATGGAGTTCCTCCAATAAGTCTCCATGCAAGACTGATCTCTTTAAGGAGATTCAGCACCCTGCCTAAAAAGGATAAACAGACTATTTGAAGGGGTAATCTGGCGGGATTACAATTTTTATAACTGGTATATTCACTGGTCTCCTGCTGCTGCTATTCCAACTTTTCCCCGCTGGTCTCTGTTTCCTGGTTCTTGCTTGACACACAGGAAAGAGCAGGAGATGCCTACTCAATCACTCTGTGGTCGTAGTGGTGCATTCCAACTCCAGGAGTTTTGAGCCAGGACCAGAGAGTGCACACCAGCAGGCACTCAAACATTAAAATGGCAGCGGCAGGGGATCACTGAGGTGAGTAATGCTTCTTTTTTGTCATGCTCTGGTGTGGAGGGTATAGCCACACCAAGCGTAAGAGGGAAGGGAAAAGAACCAAACAAGGGAAATGGTCACCTCCTGCAGGAAACCCTGAAACTAGGCCCTGGCTGACTACCAGTATGAACAGGCCTTAGATGTAGGAGAGTTCATACACCGGAACCTAATAACACCTGACCCTAGAGAACCCTGCCACTAGTGACAGGGGAAGGAGTCAACCCGTTCCTCCAAAAGGACGGACAAACAGGAGACTCCAGAAGGCAAAACCACAACAGGGAAAAGTAGGATAAACACAAAAGGGAAAATGACACAGCAGAAAGTATAAACCACAAGGGATACTGGGAGAGGAAGGGATAAATAGGGGAAAGACAATCACCACACCCACAACAGCTGAGGGGAAGGGGTGTGGTAAACAGCAACCAAATCAAGAGGAAAACATGTCCAATTATGTCACTTTTGAAAGTCTAACCGAACGCCTGCAACCTGATACAGGGACGTTCGTGACATTTTTGTTTTTTTTTATATATATAATATATATATATATATATATTATATATATATGTAACCATGCAGAACAACCCCTTTAACACCCCAATTACAGCTGCTAAGAACCAGCCCTGAAATTTCATTTCATTTGTACAAAGTGTAATGATGGTATTTTTAGAATAATCCACATTTCCTACTTTGGCAGAAGGCATTATAATTTGTGCTTGAATTAAAAATGCTGATCATTCCCTCAGACTCATAGATTGTTTGACCCATCTAGGCTGGGCTTGGATTATACAGCTTTCGACTGGCCTCTCGGTTGTCACTTTAATTATATCTACCATAGTTACCGGTTTTATTTAGAGTTATCATAAGCAGTTATTGTCAATGTTCTCTAACCTTGTGTCCATTATATAATAAGACCTTGAACATTCCGTTCCATCAGGGTCTCAAATGGAAAGTAATTTCTATGTCTGATTCGCCTGCAGCCATGGACAATGCTTTATCAGCAAATACACATGACAGACACAATACTGTATGTTTGTTGTATGGTATGGGCTGCGTCCCATCGTTTATATGTTTATTCTTAAAATTTGAAAAGCATAAATAAAGAATTTAAAAAAAAATGCTGATCATTTTACTAGCAAAAACCTACATTGTGTTGTGAATGTTTCATGTTATCCTGAAGTATTCCAATAAAAATAACCTTATAATGCAGTATCGGCATTGGGTTTAAGGGAGATCAGTCCTATGAAACTAATTTGATCAGTTTCTGCAAGGAGGTAAGTTCCAGACTGCACAGGGTAAGGTTGTACATGTTGCGGTTCCAGACGTTTCAAAAGCATTCGATTCTGTTCCACATAAAAGACTGGTACATAAAATGAGAATGCTGGTCCTCGGAAAATATAATTAGGTTAATAAAAGGCTCAGTAATAGATAAGAGGGTAGCTCTGCATAGCGCAGTGACATTTACAGTGCTCTAGATTAAAGCTCAGCACCAAGCGGCAAAGATGTATGGTGCTTGATCATAACGGGTTAATGAAGTTTTTGGGTTAAGAAAATTAATGGCCTATCCTCAGACTAAGCTAGTGCTATCGTCTGACTTCACAATCTGATGTGAAGGCTTTTGGATAGACTGAGGATAGACCATCAATATTCTGAACCTGGAAAACCCCTAAAATAAAACAAATTCAGATGAGATAACTGTTACTTTTGAAGTAGCACATGGGTCTGTATTGGTTCTGTTGTAGAGATGAGCGAGCACTAAAATGCTCGGGTGCTCGTTATTCGAGTCGAACTTTTCCCGATGCTCGGGTGCTCGTTTCGAATAACGAACCCCATTGAAGTCAATGGGAGACTCGAGCATTTTTGCGGGGGACCAAGGCTCTGCCTAGGGAAGGCTGGGTGAAAACCTGGAAACCTCAGAAAATGATGGAAACACCACGGAAATGGACAGGAAACAGCAGGGGCAGCATGCATGGATGCCTCTGAGGCTGCTTAATCCCACCATTACCCCAAATTCTCAGGCAACAGCCTGGTGGTTATCCTCATGGCAATTGTGCTCACCCAGACCAAGAAAGGCGATGCAAATACCCATCACATGTTAGGGAAGCACCCAACTAGGTGCAACGAAGGTCCATCACCGCCTGCAGGTGACACCACTGCTCATGCTGGCACTGCAGCTGAAATCAAGTTTAGTATCTGTTCTTATCAGTTGCTGTGGCTGCTGGTGGTATAGTGGTGAGCATAGCTACTTCCCAAGCAGTTGATCCGGGTTCGATTCCCGTCTATCGCAGGAGGCAATTAAAAATCAGTACAATATCTAATACGTCCCCCTACCCGGGTAAATTGTTTGGAGAGAGGGCCTGTAGGTGGGGGGGAAGGAGGTTTTGCTGGAAGAGCCAGAGGAGTGCCCCCTGGGCTAGCGTGTGTGGTGGTGACAACAGCCGGAATGGATTTGGAAAAACTGTTGCATCAACCGGTGCGGTATCGATTCTTCTCAGTTTAATACCGTATACGTCCCCTATCTTGGGACCTTATATTTTATGGATTTTTCGACCACGGAAAACGGAAAAAGAGCTTGCTCTGGCCAGGGGAGTGTCTTTCCCACTGCAGCTAAGGGGACGTGTCCATGCTCTGCCTATCACAGGTCAAGAGGCAAATAAAAGAAGAACCAAACAAAAATCTGTACAATATCTAAGACGTCCCCTATCCGGGTAAATTGTTTGTAGAGAGGGCCTGTAGGTGGGGTGGCAGGCTGGGGGGAAGGAGGTTTCGCTGGAAGAGCCAGAGGAGTGCCCCCTGGGCTAGCGTGTGTGGTGGTGACAACAGCCGGGTGTAGTTAGAATGACGACGCAGGACCCCAACTTAAAAATTTAGCATCAACCGGTACAATTGTCAATTATGAGCTACATCAAGTGTGGCATGACTTTTAAATGGATATTGCATGTGGTCACGTACTCCCTGGAACCCCATAGTCACCCCTTCCCTGATGTGCTAGCCCAGAACATTCTCTGCCCCAATTCGCAAGACCTTTTACTGTTTCCGTGTGCTGACAGTGGGGATTTACCAGTGTTGTCTGAGGAGGTGGTGGACAATGGCGAGACACAGGTGTCGGGGGGTGAGGTAGTTGTATGGGAAGCAAGTTACAGTGGGGACTCCTTGGGGGGACTTTCTCATGATGGGACAGATTCAACTTGGGTGGATCAGGCACAGGAACAGATCAATTTTTTTTGTGTTTATTTAACTTTTATTTATCAAAAATAACCAGAGATATTTATTCGTTATCTTCTCTGCGCAGTCTGGCGTTGGGGTTCGTCACTTTGATGGCGAGCTGTGCCGCTCTCTCCACAATGGTCTTTAGGTTCTTAGATGGAGACGTTGTCGGCGATTTCAGCACAGAAGGACTTGTTGCTCATCAACAGAACCTGGACCTCCTTGACATTGTGGACCAGGAATTTGCGGGTGGACCAGGAATTTGCGGAACCCTGTTGGCAGCATGTGTTTGGTCTTCTACTTGCTACCGTATCCAATGTTGGGCAATATAGATACGGTAATATTATTTTTCACACCTATCCCAAAAATAAAATTTACGCAGTTTGCGCAAATAAAACTGGAAACTGGAACTGGAGAGAGGGCCTGTAGGTGGACCTCCGGAAAAATTGTTTGGAGAGAGGGCCTGTAGGTGGACCTCCGGAAAAATTGTTTGGAGAGAGGGCCTGTAGGTGGACCTCCGGAAAAATTGTTTGGAGAGAGGGCCTGTAGGTGGACCTCCGGAAAAATTGTTTGGAGAGAGGGCCTGTAGGTGGGGGGCAGGCTGGGGGGAAGGAGGTTGAGCTGGAAGAGCCAGGGGAGTGCCCCCTGGGGCTAGCGTGTGTGGTGGTGACAACAGCCGGATGTAGTTAGAATGACGACGCAGGACCCCAACTTAAAAATTTAGCATCAACCGGTACAATTGTCAATTATGAGCTACATCAAGTGTGGCATGACTTTTAAATGGATATTGCATGTGGTCACGTACTCCCTGGAACCCCATAGTCACCCCTTCCCTGATGTGCTAGCCCAGAACATTCTCTGCCCTAATTCGCAAGACCTTTTGCTGTTTCCGTGTGCTGACAGTGGGGATTTACCAGTGTTGTCTGAGGAGGTGGTGGACAATGGCGAGACACAGGTGTCGGGGGGTGAGGTAGTTGTATGGGAAGCAAGTTACAGTGGGGACTCCTTGGGGGGGAATTTCTCATGATGGGACAGATTCAACTTGGGTGGATCAGGCACAGGAACAGATGAATTTTTTGGGGGGTTTATTTAACTTTTATTTAGCAAAAATAACCACAGAGATATTTATTCGTTATCTTCTCTGCGCAGTCTGGCGTTGGGGTTCGTCACTTTGATGGCGAGCTGTGCCGCTCTCTCCACAATGGTCTGTAGGTTCTTAGATGGAGACTTTGTCGGCGATTTCAGTACAGAAGGACTTGTTGCTCATCAACAGAACCTCGACCTCCTTGACATTGTGGACAAGGAATTTGCGGTGGACCAGGAATTTGCGGAACCCTGTGGGCAGCATGTGTTTGGTCTTCTACTTGCTACCGTATCCAATGTTGGGCAATATAGATTCGCAAGTAATATTATTTTTCACACCTATCCCAAAAATAAAAATGTATTCAGTTTGCGCAAATAAAACTGGAAACTGGAACTGGAGAGAGGGCCTGTAGGTGGACTTCCGGAAAAATTGTTTGGAGAGAGGGCCTGTAGGTGGAACTCCGGAAAAATTGTTTGGACAGAGGGCCTGTAGGTGGACCTCCGGAAAAATTGTTTGAAGAGAGGGCCTGTAGGTGGACCTCCGGAAAAAATTTTTGGAGAGAGGGCCTGTAGGTGGACCTCCTGAAAAATTGTGCTAAAAGAGTGCCAGTTGGACCTCTAAAAAATGGCGTTTTTTGGGTCAGCGTTAGGCAAAGACGATATGTAGGAGGAGGAGGAGTAGGAGGAGGAGTAGAGAAGAGGAATCGGATACATAAGTTATTTAAATCTTTAGCTGCTTTCCCCCGGAGGAGATTTGAATTCCGGTGAAATCCAGGCTTTGTTCATTTTAATAAGCGTCAGCCTGTCAGCGCTGTCAGTTGACAGGCGTGTACGCTTATCGGTGATGACGCCACCAGCTGCACTGAATACCCGCTCTGACAGCACGCTAGCGGCAGGGCAGGCCAGCACCTCCAAGGCGTACAGCGCCAGTTCAGGCCACGTGTCCAGCTTTGAAACCCAGTAGTTGTATGGAGCAGAGTGATCGCTACGGACGTTGGTATGGTCAGCTAGGTACTCCCTCACCATCTTTCTGTACAGCTCCCCCCTACTCTGCCTAGACTGGGGACAGGTGACAGTGTCTTGCTGGGGTGACATAAAAGTGGCAAAGGCCTTGGAGAGCGTTCCCCTGCCAGTGCTGGACAAGCTGCCTGCTCGCCTCCTCTCCCCCGCTACTTGGCCCACAGAACCATGCCCTCTGCCGCTAGCGGCGTCAGATGGGAAGAATTGTTTCAGCTTGTGCACCAGGGCCTGTTGATATCTATTCACTCTCATACTCCTTTCCTCTGCAGGGATGAGAGTGGAAAGGTTCTGCTTGTACCGTGGGTCCAGGAGAGTGAACACCCAGTAATCGGTGTTTGAAAAAATTCTTCTAACGCGAGGGTCACGGGATAGGCAGCCTAACATGAAGTCTGCCATGTGCGCCAGAGTCCCAACACGTAAGAATTCCCTCTCCTCACTGGCCTGACTCTCCATTTCCTCCTCCTCCTCCTCCAAGTCCTCCTCTTCAGCCCATACACGCTCAAGAGTTAAGGACTGAGCACTGGTACCCTCTACTGTCTCGCCGACATTCTCCTCCTCTTCCTCCTCATCCTCATCCCCCTCCTCCGATACGCGCTGAGAAACAGACCGGAGGGTGCTCTGGCTATCAAGCGACGTATCTTCCTCCACCGTCTCTTGTGACAAGCGCAAAGCATCCGACTTGATGCTGAGCAGTGAGTTTTTCAACAGGCAAAGCAGCGGGATGGTGAGGCTGATAATGGCGGCATCGCCGCTGACCATCTGTGTTGACTCCTCAAAGTTGCTCAACACCTGGCAGATATCAGACATCCACGTCCACTCCTCATTGTAGACTTGAGGAATCTGAGAGACCTGACTACCAGTTCTGGTGGAAGATGACATCTGGCAGTCTACAATCGCTCTGCGCTGCTGGTAAACTCTGGATAACATGTTTAATGTGGAATTCCATCTCGTGGGCACGTCGCACAACAGTCGGTGAGCGGGCAGTTGTAGGCGGCGCTGCGCTGCCCTGAGAGTGGCAGCATCTGTGGTCGACTTGCGGAAATGCGCACAGATGCGGCGCACCTTGGTGAGCAAATCAGACAGATTGGGGTATGTCTTGAGGAACCGCTGAACTATTAGATTGAACACGTGGGCCAGGCATGGCACATGTGTCAGTCTGCCGAGTTGCAGAGCCGCCACCAGGTTACGCCCGTTGTCACACACAACCATGCCTGGCTTGAGGTTCAGCGGTGCCAGCCACACATCGGTCTGCGCCGTGATGCCCTGTAACAGCTCTTGGGCGGTGTGCCTTTTGTCACCTAAGCTCAGCAGTTTGAGCACCGCCTGCTGGCGCTTACCCACGGCACTGCTGCTGCGCCTAGAGCTACCGACTGAAGGCGCCGTGCCCACGGATGGTAATTCGGTGGAGGAGGAGGGGTCGGAGGAGGAGGAGGCATAGTACGTCTGAGAGACCGTGACCGAGGTAGGCCCCGCAATCCTCGGTGTGGGCAGTACATGAGCGGCCCCAGGGTCATTCTCGGTCCCAGCCTCCACCAAGTTAACCCAATGTGCCGTCAGTGAGATATAGTGTCCCTGCCCGGCAGCACTTGTCCACGTGTCCGTGGTTAGGTGGACCTTCTCAGAAACAGCGTTGGTCAGGGCACGGATGATGTTCTGTGACACGTGCTGGTGTAGGGCTGGGACGGCACATCGGGAAAAATAGTGGCGGCTGGGGACGGAATACCGAGGGGCAGCCACCGCCATGAGATTTCGAAAGGCCTCGGTCTCTACCAGCCTATAGGGCAGCATCTCCAGGCTAAGCAATTTGGAGATGTGGACGTTGAGGGCTTGGGCATGTGGGTGGGTGGAACTGTATTTCCTCTTGCGCTCCAGCGTCTGCTGTAAAGACAGCTGAACGCTGCGCTGGGACACGTTGGTGGACACTGTGGAGGATCGTGGAGGCGAAGGTGTGGTTTTCCGGCGGGAGGCGCTCGTGCCGGGGTCCTGGGCAGGGGGTTGACTAGCAGAGGCAGCGAGTGACGCAGGGGGTTGACTAGCAGAGGCAGCGAGTGACACAGGGGAAGGAGCAGTGGTGTGACCCGCAGGAGGTGGTGAACGGCCTTGGTTCCATTGAGTGGGGTGTTTAGCACTCATATGCCTGCGCATGCTGGTGGTGGTTAGGCTAGTAGTGGTGGCACCCCTGCTGATCCTGGTGTGGCACAGGTTGCACACCACAGTCCGTCGGTCATCCTCACTTTCTTTAAAGAACCTCCAGACTTGCGAACATCTAGGCCTCGCCACGGGAGCTTCACTACGTGAAACAGTTGCTGCTGATGCACCAGCTCTGGCCCTGCTTCTCCCTCTGGCCACACCACTGCCTCTTACAACCTGTTCTGGTGCAGCACTCGCCTCCGCCTCAGAAGCACTGTCTTCACTCGGCATATCAACCCAGCTTGGGTCAGTCACCTCGTCATCCTCCGATTCCTCAGTCTGCTCCCCCCTCGGAATTCCTCCCCTAACAACAACTTCACCACTGTCTGACAACCGTGTCTCCTCATCGTCCGACACCTCTTTACAAACTTCTTCCACTAACTCAACATTGTCATCATCATCATCATCATCACCCACAGACTGCGACAGTTGGAAAACTTGGGCATCGGGAACGAGGTCAGCAGCAACCTGAGAAGTGGTTTGTGACTCTGGGAAGGGTCCAGAAAACAGTTCCTGAGAGTATGCCGGATCGCATTCCAAATTTTCCTGGGAGGGGGCAGACTGGGGGGAAGGAGGTTGAGGTGGAGGAGCCATAGGAGTGCTCCCTTGGGTAACGTGGGTGGACTGCGTGGAAGACTGACTGGTGGACAAATTACTTGAAGCATTGTCCGCAATCCACGAGATCAGCTGTTCGCACTGTTGTGGTTTCAACAGTCCTCTACCACGTGTCCCTGTAAGTTGAGACATGAAGCTAGGGAGTGTAGCTCTGCGGAATTCCCCTGCTGCCTCATCAGCAGGTACTGTCTCACCCTGCCCAGGACCACGGCCTCTGCCCCCTGCAGTAATTGAATGCCCACGCCCACGCCCTCGTCCTCGACCCTTAGCCCTGGGGTTCAACATTTTTTGTATATAAGTGTATGATATAAAAAAAAAAATTAAACGGGCCTGGTGTACTGAAACCCACAAACTTGTTCAGTCTGGTAGAATTAAGTGACGTACAGAAAGTGTCGCCTGGACAGTATATACGGAGCGAAGCGAGTGTGCTGAACTGTGACACACAGAAAGGTTACACGCAGCTGAGTAAAATGGATTTGTACCACTGAGCTAAAACAACTGAAAAACTATTTTTTTTATATTTGTTTTTTATATTTTTTAAATTTTGTTTTTTTGGGAATGTGACGTGCAGGAACTATCGTAGAACTGACTGACACCCTGTTAACGGTGGCTATTTATACTGCGACCCAGACAAATGTCGCACAGAGAGTTTTCTGGATCAAGCTGTAGATGATATTGGTAGCAAATGACTTGGTTGTATTCTGTGACGTACAGAAAGTGTCGCCTGGACAGTATATACGGAGCGAAGCGAGTGTGCTGAACTGTGACACACAGAAAGGTTACACGCAGCTGAGTAAAATGGATTTGTACCACTGAGCTAAAACAACTGAAAAACTAATTTTTTTTTTAAATTTTGTTTTTTTTGGGAATGTGACGTGCAGGAACTATCGTAGAACTGACTGACACCCTGTTAACGGTGGCTATTTATACTGCGACCCAGACAAATGTCGCACAGAGAGTTTTCTGGATCAAGCTGTAGATGATATTGGTAGCAAATGACTTGGTTGTATTCTGTGACGTACAGAAAGTGTCGCCTGGACAGTATATACGGAGCGAAGCGAGTGTGCTGAACTGTGACACACAGAAAGGTTACACGCAGCTGAGTAAAATGGATTTGTACCACTGAGCTAAAACAACTGAAAAACTAATTTTTTTTTTAAATTTTGTTTTTTTGGGAATGTGACGTGCAGAAACTATCGTAGAACTGACTGACACCCTGTTAACGGTGGCTATTTATACTGCGACCCAGACAAATGTCGCACAGAGAGTTTTCTGGATCAAGCTGTAGATGATATTGGTAGCAAATGACTTGGTTGTATTCTGTGACGTACAGAAAGTGTCGCCTGGACAGTATATACGGAGCGAAGCGAGTGTGCTGAACTGTGACACACAGAAAGGTTACACGCAGCTGAGTAAAATGGATTTGTATCACTGAGCTAAAACAACTGAAAAACTTATTTTTTTTATATTTTGTTTTTTATATTTTTTTTTAATTTGTTTTTTTTGGGAACGTGACGTGCAGGAACTATGGTAGAACTGACTGACACCCTGTTAACGGTGGCTATTTAGACTGCAACCCAGACAAATGTCGCACAGAGAGTTTTCTGGATCAAGCTGTAGATGATATTGGTAGCAAATGACTTGGTTGTATTCTGTGACGTACAGAAAGTGTCGCCTGGACAGTATATACGGATCGGAGCGAGTGTGCTGAACTGTGACACACAGAAAGGTTACACGCAGCTGAGTAAAATGGATTTACACGCAGCTGAGTAAATGGATTTGTATCACTGAGCTAAAACAACTGAAAAACTTATTTTCTTTTAAATTTTGTTTTTTTTTAAATTTTGTTTTTTTGGGAACGTGACGTGCAGGAACTATCGTAGAACTGACTGACACCCTGTTAACGGTGGCTATTTAGACTGCGACCCAGACAAATGTCGCACAGAGAGTTTTCTGGATCAAGCTGTAGATGATATTGGTAGCAAATGACTTGGTTGTATTCTGTGACGTACAGAAAGTGTCACCTGGACAGTATATATGGATTGGAGTGAGTGTGCTGAACTGTGACACACAGAATGGTTCCACACTGCTGTGTGCAATGGATTTGTATCACTGAGATAGAACAATAAAAAAAAAACAGGGTTAGATATGGCGATAGCTGCACTACTAGTGCCAGCCAGCCAGCCAAGCCAGGAGACAAAAAAAAATTTCTTCTAGCCCTTAGAAGGGCTGTTGGGTTCTTTGTGGGTGATTCCTGCCTAACAGAGAACTAAATTCAGGCCCTAACACTGTCCCTGAAAGGCAGCAGCTCTATCCCTAACGACATCCAGACGGCATCTGAGCCGAGCACCGCGGCCAGTCACTAGTATATTCCAGGGTCACCTGATCAGGCCAGCCAACCCCTGCTATCGACATGTAAGGGCCCCACGTGATGCTGGGTGTACCGCAGAGTCTCCTGGCTTGTGATTGGCTGTGTTTATAGGCGCCAAAAAAGCACGATGCGGAAGTTGCCATTTCCTCGAGCATGGCGAGATACTCGTCCGAGCAGCGAGCACTTACGAGTACCCTAATACTCGAACGAGCACCAAGCTCGGACGAGTATGCTCGCTCATCTCTATTCTGTTGGTCTTTTTTTTAATCTTTATTAATAACTTTGTAGAGGGATTCCTCAATATGTGTGAATAATTACTTGCCAGGACTTGGTAGAAGTGGCAAATGTTATGCTATGACATGTTGTACATGGGACCCCAATAGCCAAAACACTGGTCTCAGCAGGCTTGTGCTGTACATTCTAGCATCACTGCTGAGGCCATTGATTGTCTGTAGCATTCAAGTGCATGTATTTAATTGAAGGTTTTGCTTTACGGTTTCACCCCTTGCTTTGGTCATGAATTAAAGGTAATGTGATATCAGAAATTGACGTATTATTTAAATCAAGTTTTTTGTTAAGCATAAATTTAAAAGAATTGCTGGTGATTGTTTTAACATTACATCTTGCTAATAATCCTGAAGTTTTCTCACTGGACAATAATATGTTGACACTTTCAGTTCTGTAGACATCACTTTTCACTAGTCCTCTCATTATCATCACAGGCAAGACTACAATGAAAAGTATCTTCTACACTCTTCAACATTGAAATTGAAACACCAAGAGAGAAAAGTTGTAGAATTGTAGAAATTACTGGATCAATAGACATGTTAATGATATTCAAATTATAAAAATGGAAATATAATATTCAAAACATCTCAATTTATTCAGTACCCAGTATGAGTGCATCACAAAGAAATACACACAATTACACTCCTTGGCATGCTATCAATGAGGTTACTAATGTTTGTCTGAGAAATATTCTTCCACACTGAAATCACCTGGTCATGCAAATCATCAAGATCTGCAGCTGGCAGCTCCCTTTTCAATTGCTGAACAATGATGTCCCAGGTATGCTCAATGGAAGACAAGTAAGGGGATGCTTAGAATACACAGGCTGATCACAGTAGTACAAGCAACATGCTGCATGGTGGTGTCCTGTTGAAAAATGGCTGCTGGAACACTTTCATGGCACTGACCACATGATCTCCAGTTCAATGTCCAACTATCATTGCATCTAGAGCAAAAGCAGGACTCATCACTGAAAAGGATAGACCTCCATTTCAGCCTCCATTGCCATTGTGCTGTGCAGCATGACAGGCTTTGAAAGTGGAGGTGAGAGGTCAATGGAACACCTGTAGCTGGAAGCCTGGCTCACAGCCGAGTGTCGTGCAAACATCTTCTGATGGTCTGTGTACTATTTGCCGCCCTAGGCTTCGAACATCCAATTTCACTTGCAGTACAGAATGGAGCACTATGCACAATTCTTCTAATTCTCATCCATGCAGAGGTTTACCCCTGTGACTTCTTGCAGTGATTCCAGTTCACTGTTGTTCTCCCAACCACTGGGACACACAAAGTGCTGACATCTTGGCCTAGGCGCAGCCAAGGTCTTTCAGTTCAAAGATTCTGTCTCTCTCAGTTGTCATAAGTGGTGAACAGGAGGCATCACATAATCATCCCACATGACTTAATCCAATTTTTGAAGTTTCATGTGGCTAAAAAACATTGCTTTCAATCTGTCTTTTATGTTCACTAGTGACACCTGCTATCAAAAGTTAGTACAGAGATCTCTCCCATGATCTACTGCAACTATAACAAGGGGGCATCCATTATACCTAAATAGTTTCATCTTTTCCATACTTGTTTACTGTAAGACTATGAAATGCTTGTGTAAAACTTAAACTAAAAACTCACATTTCAGTTGATCAGGCAGCACTTCCGCCTAGAGGCAATGTACTGTATTCTACTTAACTTCCAGCTGTTCCTACAAGATGTATTTGCCTGAAACAATGTGGGACATGCCTGCATCATGCATTGTGGGTTTTTTATTCCTTTCTTTTCTAATGTGCTGCCAAGAATAATTGTGATTAAAAGAACAGACACAGTTTAGACATTTGGCATATTAGGCGTATAATATAATACATGTGTTACTTTATAAATCACTGTGAGATTATGTGATTTCCAGTTAATTTGTATAACACCAACAGATTCTGCAGGGCTGTACACAAAATGTATTCACTCACATCAATGCCTGTCCCTTGGGCCTCACAATCAAATTTCCCCATGACAGGCACACAGTCAATTTCATGGGAATGCCTCCAATCGTCCAGAGTGCACAGATAATACACGGCGTACACAGTGATCAGCTCTGGTGTAGATTTAGGCTGGCAGTGGATGCGCCTAAGATTTGACACCAGCGCCTCTATATGCCTTAGGTGCACCATGCGCCAGCGCAAGTGGTATTAAGACCGGCATCTAAAATGCTGATCTTAATAAATTACCCCAATAATATTTATTACCATTTCCATATGTCGTGACTTGGTGTAGTCAAAACAGCTTAGAAGTTAGGGTTAGCATTCCAGGTCAATTAGTGTGATCATTCACTTGTTACCTCCATAATAAAAGTGGTTCCTCCAGATGAACCTGCTCGTTGAATGATGCATCTTCTATGCTGGATCCACACAAGCAGACATTCCTAAGTATAGACAGGTATTGTACAGCCACACAGGCGAAGGGTGTGTTTTCACCACCATCTAAAACAATATTGTCTGACTACAGCATTAACTACACCTACGCCTTTCTGTTTTTTTTCCTTGTGGTTTCTGCCTGCTTTAGAACTATAATCCATGTCAGGAAGCATCATCAATGTTGCAGGGTCATTTTGTCTACATGAGCATCTAAATTAAACAGAGACAAACAAATGGTACTTTATATTGTAATATATCATGCAAAGAGATGTATGTGGTAAGGATTATATCCAAATGGACACATTCCCTCCATTAGAATTTAACCAGTGCCGTGATTTGCAGTGTTAAGCCTCAATGCAAAACCTATTACAGGAAAAGCCATCTACCATGTGACATGTGACCATGTGTCATCTTATGGACACCCTCAGGCACCATAGCCAAAGTGCAAATATTATGTAGCTATACCGTAATACTTTCCTGGTATCTTCATTTTATATTCAATATAGCAGCCTTCTCCAACCAGAAGTCAAAAAGCTACATGTTGTCCTGAACCAGTGACACCACTGATGAAACAGCATTACTGAAAAAGTACAAAACAAACAGATGTGTTTCATGGGAAAAGTGTCAACATTTCCATGGCATATCCATGGATCAAGAAGTCGAATTAAGTAGACCCTATAGCTCAAGGAAAAAAAACACATCAACCAGGGAACAAATAGAACACTTTCCTGAAGCCCTCTTTTTCATCTTTTCAGCTGCAGGTCCGCCATCTCCCTGGCTCCTTTTCCGTCATCCAAGATGGCCGTGCCACTACTGAGACGGCCTGATGCATACTGCACATTAGCAGTCCAAGACACTTCCTGCTTGTCTAGTCCTGATGTTGAACTGGCCTGCAGTGCTTATATGAGCAGTACTAGCCAATCCAAGAGCTTCAGGAAGTGTCCATTACCAAATATACAGTGTGTGTCAGGTAGTCTGAGAATCAGGGCCCCATTCATATGGTCGTGTGAATGGGGCCTTACAGTGCTCTAGATTAAAGCTCAGCACCAAGCGGCAAAGATGTATGGTGCTTGATCATAACGGCTTAATGAAGTTTTTGGGTTCATAAAATTGATGGTCTCTCCTCAGACTAATCCAGTGCTATTGTCTGACTTCACAGTCTGATGTGAAGGCTTGGATGATAGAAAAGTAGCTTGGGAATTGGCAGATCTGCAGTTAAAAAGATGAAGGGTGTACTGTAGTCAGAGAAATGCAAGATATAATTCCGAATACTCTGGTAGATAAGAGGGTAGTTTGGCACAACTAGCCAATTTATAATGGCTGCCCCCTCAATTAGCAGAAGGAACCCCCAGGATGCCACCAGAAACAGTTCGGTGTTGGGGTAGTCAAGACAAGTCTTTATTGAGACTACACAACAAATGTGCTATTATCTTTTTGTTCTTCTGCACAAAACTTTATCACTGCCAGTTGACACCAGGTTTAGAACCAAGGAGGAGATTTATCAAACTGGTGTAAAGTAGAACTGGCTTAGTTTCCCATTGCAACCAACCAATTCCACCTTTCATTTTTCACAGCTCCTTTGGAAAAAAGGTGGAATCTGATTGATTGCTATGGGCAACTAAGGCAGTTCTACTTTACACCAGTTTAATAAATCCTCCTCCATATTGTTGACTGGTCAGGGATTTCTAGCTACTGTCAGTCAACATTGCAAAACTGAACTTTGCTAAATTATTAATAGTTGACAATAAATATAAAAATTATTTAATTTTGATCTAAATTTTGACCACTTGTCATATTTGAACCTGTGTCCCAAGTTAGGGTGTGTTCAAATGTCATTTTTGTTTTACTTTGGAACATGTCTATAGCCCACCCTGCACCCATCGTATGCCAAAAGAGTGTCCTTTCAGAATACAATGGGCTAGTATTTTGCTTTTCATTGTACAGAAAAATATGGTGAACAACATATTGCACAGTATACTTTCTCATTTACAATGGGAGCCAATGACTGATATACACAACTCTATGCCTATAAATTGTATATGTCAAGGCTTCAATCGGAAGTATGGAAAATATAAGTAGATTTGTAAGTATAATTAACACGTTCTCTTAGGAGTATAAGCTATTCAGTGAGCCATTTATGAAATAATATATAATTTAACGTTATTATCAGCATTGCTTCCTTTAGTTGTGGGAGTAACCCAACTATAACATGGGGAATTCCATTTTTTCAGTTTCCCTGTGAAGCAGATAATAATTGTTCTCGGTTTGGTATCATCTTTTATGAAGGTTATGGAGCTCTAATTGCATTAAACCTCTAGTGTAGATGCTTACGTCCAACTGCCCTTCAAGGCCTCATCTTTACATTTATGAGCAAGAATAAAGACCTTTTCTGTTGAACCACACAACTTTGGGAGTCCTCTAATAAAAAATTAGATAAAGCCTATACAAAATGCCTTTTCCAAACTCCACAATTCACCCATTGTGATTAAAAAAGTAATTGCTGAAGATTTAATTGTCACTTTAGTAAGTACAGTTCTCTCTACCTGACATGCTGAATGATAACTGGCCAGTGAAGCCTGAAGAAAGAATTACTGTATTTGAGAAAAGAAGAGGAGATGGAGGAAGAAAAGAGGGATGAGGGAAACTAAAAACAAGATTATATTTTAGGATTATAAGGCTTAAAGAGGACCTTTCATGGGTTTACATTATAGTAGGTAAATACATTTACTTGCAGGGCACCCCCCGCTGATGCTGCCACCCGCCCAGGTTTTTCAAAATAGCGCTCCTGCGCCCCGCTCTGCCCCCCTGTATTTTTCACGCTCAGTATGCTAATACTGAGCATCGGTACAGGGAGGAGGAGACGCCCGGGTTTCTCAATGGGCGTCTCCTTCTTCCTGGCTGTGCCGCGATCCAATCACATCGGAGAATGTCACAGCCAAGGAGTTTTTTCCATATAGCCCATATAATTGAGTCGCCGATCAGCCGATAAAAGAATGAAAACCTGATCCAGAGTGCTCTGAACCTAAGACTGGGCAGACGGTCCACCTTCCAGCAAGACAGTGACCCAAAGCACACAGCCAAGACAACACAGAATTGGCTTAGGAACATTTCTTTGAAAGTTCTTGAGTGGTCCAGCCAGAGCCCTGACTTGAACCTAATCCACCATCTCTGGAGAGATCTAAAAATGGCTGTCCACTAACGGTGCCCCATCCAACCTGACAGAGCTTGAGAGGATCTGCAGAAAAGAATGGCAGAAAATCCCCAAATCCAGGTGTGTAAACCTTGCACTATCATACCCAAGGCAGACTGGATGTAATCTTTGCTTAAAGGGGTTCTTCAGGAATTAAGAAAATGAAAATACGTAAACATTACTTTATTATAAATATATTCCCAAATACCTTTCATTAGCTATATTGGCTTGTTTTGTCTGTGGAGCAATCATCTTAAAGGTAAACAAAATGGCTGCCGTTCTATTAACACACAAAACCTGTCTGTCACGCTCTGGTGTCAAGGGTATAGCCATACCAAGCGTAAGAGGGAAGGGAAAAGATCAAACAAGGGAAATGGTCACCCTGAAACTAGGCCCTGGCTGACTACCAGTATGAGCAGGCCTTAGTGGTAGGAGAGTTCATACACAGGAACCTAGTAACAAACTGACCCTGTACAACCCTGCAGCTAGTGACAGGAGAAAGAGTAAACCCGTTCCTCCAAAAGGACGGACGAACAGGAAACTTCAGAAGGCAAAAACCACAACAGGGAAAAGTAGGATAAACACAATAGGGAAATTGACACTTATCTTAATGCAGATATTGCAGCAACCAGATCTCAGCCGAGAACCACACCACACACAACAATGTCAGCAGAAAGTATAAACCACAAGGAATACTGGGAGAGGAAGGGATAAATAGGGGAAAGATAATTACCACACCCACAACAGCTGGGGGGAAGGGGTGTGGTAAACAGCAACCAAACCAAGAGGAAAACATGTCAAATTATGTCACTTTTGAAAGCCTAGCCGAACGCCTGCAATCTGATGCAAGTACGTTCGTGACATTACCCCCCCTTTTACGTGTGACCTCCGAACACTCAGGACCAACTTTATCAGGATGAGACCTGTGAAAGGCTTTCACCAAACGACTGGCATTCACGTCAGATGCCGGTACCCATGACCTCTCCTCAAGTCCATAACCCTTCCAATGAACAAGATATTGAAGAGTCCCACGGAGAACTCGAGAATCAATGATCTTGACGATCTGGAATTCCAAATTACCATCCACCAGCACAGGTGCGGGTGGCAAGGGAGATGGCTCCAGAGGTTCAACATATCTCTTCAACAAAGATCTGTGAAACACATTATGGATTTTCAGAGCCTGAAGAAGTTCAAGACGAAATGCTACAGGATTAATAATGGCCGTGATCTTATATGGGCCAATAAATCTTGGACCCAACTTCCAAGAAGGAACTTTCAACTTAATGTTCCTAGTAGACAGCCACACAGAATCACCCACACTTAGGTCCGGACCTTTCATACGTCTCCTGTCAGCCACACGTTTGTACTTGTTACCCATATTTATCAAGTTATTTAGAATTTTCCGCCATATAGATGACAATGATGACGAAAAACGTTCTTCCTCAGGAATACCAGAAGTATCAGAACCAGAAAATGTGCCAAACTGCGGGTGAAAGCCATATGCACCAAAAAATGGTGACTTACCAGTGGAGTCCTGTCTGCGATTATTTTTTTGTCTCCTGGTTCTCAGAGA
This sequence comes from Rhinella marina, assembly GCA_900303285.1. Classification (NCBI taxonomy): domain Eukaryota; kingdom Metazoa; phylum Chordata; class Amphibia; order Anura; family Bufonidae; genus Rhinella; species Rhinella marina. The sequence continues at coordinate 127 of ONZH01015021.1, read as the reverse complement.
AAAACATCTCAAGTAAGTCTCCAGACTCTGATTGGTACGCTCAGTCTGTCCATTTGTCTGGGGGTGAAAGGCAGAGGAAAAAGACAGTTGTACCCCAAGCCGAGTACAGAATGCCTTCCAGAATCTG